>PVJS01002295.1:0-85969 GCA_004027185.1 Glis glis | reverse complement strand
TCTCTCTCTCTCTCTTACTCTCCCTGTCTCTCTCTCTCTCTCTCTTTCTCTCTCTCTCTCCCTCCCTCCCTCCCTCCTTAGTGAGGCCCTCCACAACTTCGTGAGACCTGGTTTCAAAATAAAGTATAAAAAATAGGGCCGGGGGTGTAGCTCGGAGGTAGAACACCCCTGCGTTCAATCCCCAGTACCACACACACAAAAAAAAACATAGTGGTTGCCTTCTCAAAAAGCAATCCAACCCACAAAATATCTACCAAATAAATATTAAAGTTTTATTAAAATAAGATCTTAAGATAAATTATCAGAACTCTGAAGAAGATATATCAATAGCCATAAGGCACATGAAAAGATTCTTAACATCACCAATCATTAGGGGAATGCACACCAAACCACAGACACTCCTTTACACCCATGAAAATGGCTATTATCAAGAAAACAGGAAATATGTTTGGTGAGTATATTCATCAGCATTTTCACAGCTATAATCTAAAAGACTTGACCATACAACTTAGGCATTTTGGGGTTCAGTTCATGTGAAGCCAGGGACCACAGATCTCAGGGCATGGTGGCAGGAAGAGGAGAGAAGGAGAGCACAAGGCTTTGCTCTTCACATCATAGAGGACTGAAGCAAGAGAGCGGTCAGAGGGAGGAAGAACCATATATAATCCCCCAGGCTACAGCCCCAGGGACCCACCTTCTACAGCCACATCCTACCAGCCTGGGCTACCACCCATTGTAATGGATTTATCCACTGATGAGATTACAACCAAGCCCCACTTCCAACGTGAGAGATGGGGGACATTCTATATCCAAAACATTACAGTAAGGATGTAGAGAAACTGGAACCCTGTGCCACTGCTGGTGGGAATGTAAAATGGGGTAGTCACTGTGGAAAATACTATGGCAATCCTTAAAAAAATTAAACAGAATTATGTGTTAGCCAACTTTCTTTTACTACAACAAATACTGAGATAACCAACTTATAAAGAGAAAAGGGTTACTCTGTCTCATAGTTTTGGAGGTTTCAGTCCATGATCAGTTGGCCCCATAACTTTTGTCTGTATGACAAGGCAGTACCTCACGGAGGACACAGGGCACAGTGCAACCACTCACCTTATGGCCAGAGAGCAAATGAGACAAGAGGAAGGGCTTGGGGTCCCTTTACCTCCTTCAAGGGTACCCCCTCAATAACCTAAAACCTCCCACTGGGTCCCACCTCTTAAAGGTTCCACCATCTCCCAATAGTACTTCTCTGGAGACCAAGCCTTTACGACATGGGTCTTTAAGTAACATTTAAGATCCAAACTATAGTGAATTACCATATGACCTAGCAATTTCACTTCTGGGTAGATAACCAAAAGAAATGAAAGCAGGGACTTGAACAGATACTTACATACATAGTGTTATTTACAAAAGCCAAAAGGTAGAAGCAACCCAAGTGTCCACATATGAACAAATGGGTAAATGAAAGTGCTATATACATCCAAATGATTATTATATTCAGCCTTAAAAAGGAAGGACAGTCTGACACATGGTATAGCATGGATGAAACTTGAAGACATTACTCTAAATGAAATAAGCCAGTCACAAATGGACAAATACTGTATGACTGCACTTATATGAGGTACCTACAGAAGTCAAATTCATAGACACAGAAAGTACACTGGTAGTTGCCAGGGCTGACAGTAGTCAAGCACTGAAAGTTACTGTTTAGCTAATGTTTAATGAGTATGGTGTTTCACTTGAGGAAGATTAAAAAAAAAGTTGTAGAGATTAATAGTAATGATGAGTTGCATAATAATGTGAATTACTTAATGTTACTAAACTGCACACATGAAATGATTAAAATGGCAAATTTTATGGTATGTATATTTTACTATGACAAAGATAACTGAAAAGTAAAGTTCATATAAGGCAGAGAAGTACATGCTACTTTGTATCAACAACTACTCTGCAAACCCAATTTGCCAAAAACAAAGACAGCACAAATTATACTCAACTGAGTAAATGGTGTTCAATTTTGTCAGAACTCAATGAAGAGTATGGAAACATCTCTACATGCCTACTGACACTAGATTTTCCTCGCAGAGCTCTGCTGGGGAAAGCTGAGGAAAAAAATACACTGTCAACAAATAAGATCTCTCATGCACACAAAAAGCCATTTGCTAAATATTCACTCTCAAGGTTTTTAAATCCTGATGCCTACATTCTTGCTATTCCAAGTTATACCAAACATGCTCTGGCATCAGGGTGTTTGTGGCAGTGTAAAAGGCCTATCTCCCACATACCTTCAGACCTCACTCCCTCACTCCATTCAGAGCTGTACTCAAAAGCTCCCTTATCAGAGAAGCTGAGCTGGATCACTCTACATAAAATAACATCTCCTATGATTCTCTCTCCCCTTTACTTGCTTTGTTTCTCCATAGCTCTTCCCAATATTTATATTTACTTGTTAATTGTCCTTCTCTAGCTACAAGAATGTAAGTTCCAGAAGCACAAGCAATTTCTGTTTTGTTCACTACTGTCTTCCAGCACCTGGACCACTATCTGGCAGATGGAAGGTGGCTAGTAAATATTTGCTAAATGAACGAATAGATGGATGTTCAAAGCTTCATAGATCATATTCCCTTCTTGGCCTGAGTACTATTCTACCATTTACACGTGTTGCAACAGCTACAGCCTCAAAGTCATCCAGAGTATCCATTGCCCTTCACTGACTAAGGGGAAGAAACACTTAGCTTAAAAGAAGCTTGGTACCAGCACTGACTTTACGACCTTAATTAAGCACATCAAAAAGTGGTCTCTGACTCCCGTTTCTAAATAGGCAAAATGAATACAGAATATCTGTCCCACACCAGGAGGCATAAATAATAAGGATAAACAATATACCTCTGATACTGCTTTATAGCAAAAAGAAAGTGTTCCGTATAATAAACATCACATTCTACCTACCTTGATAAACATTACAAGGCACTGGCAGATGAAAACTACAGAATGTTCCTTCTACAATTTTTTGAGGACTCTGGGAACTTGAACAAATGCAATAACATTGCTAGTCCTTAAATATAGCCAAAACAAAAGTAGCCAGTTACTTGATCTAATAGATACACACCCTGCAACACTAGAAGAGTATGTTAAAAACCTGGATGAGGGAAAGACTTCTTCCAAAATACACTTAATTTTATTTCAAAATCAAAAGTGTTCAACTAAGAATTCATATTGCATCCCAGTGGTATGTCCCATAATATCCATGCATTAATTACAAGTTTTGAGAACATTTTATAACTGCGCTTTAATCTCTGCAGCGAGTGGCTGTCTGAAAGCTTTGGCAGTTAACACTTTTCGTAAAAAAAAAAAAAAAAGAAAAAAAAATCTTCAGCCAGAGAACTGCAATACCTCCCCTCCCGGGAACGCGGAGGAGGAGCCATTATTCGAAGGTTCCAGGACTCCCAGCACCTTGCAAGCTCAGCTTTAAGGCAAGTCATTCAGGGAACACACGCATCCCTCCCGCCTGGGGAGTGAAAATGGCAGGTGGAAGCTGCCCATAAGCGGGGGCTCGGACACCGATCAGAGGTGTCCCCGGGAAACCAAGCCTGGTGTCTGACAGCCTCACACCTCAGAGCCGGCCATCCCACCCGAGACGGGCCCAGGCCAGCCCCCTCCTCGGATGGAGCCAGGCCCGGCCCGCGCTCGGATGCTGCGGACGCAGGTCCTACCTGAGCTCTGCCCCCAGCTACAGGGCTGCGGGGGGAGGCGGGAGGAGGCGTGGCCTTCCAGCTCGCTAGACGAACTCCCTCGTGCGGTTGTTGTGACTTTCCCTCTCGGGATCCGCGCCCCGATCAAGTTCGAGTTGCACTTCCGGGGTCCGCAGGAGACCGAGACGTCATCGCGCACGCGACGGCGGCGCGACAACCCGGAAATGGGCGGGCCGAGGCCGCCGGGCCGTTCCTGCCGCGCGAGGCGGGATGGGAGAGAGGCCCCTGGAGTTGGAGGCTGCGTTCGCCCTTCCTTCTGCAGACTGCGTGAGCAGCCTCGGAGAACCGGACCGCCCTGAAGCTGCGTTCTCCAAGCGGAATTTAAGAAACATTTCTGGGGGTGTCTTTACCGGGAATTCCCCATTCCCCCACTCGGATTTCCCCTGTCCGTTCTACTTCAGAAAAGACGAGAGGTCTAGTTTGGAAAGATTACATTTACCTCTAAATTATGGCATGTAAAATAGGAAGTTAATACCAGCATACTAATGTCAGTTGAAAGTGTTCTTGTTACTGTACTTCTTAAATGGAAATCTTCGGGGTGTTCACGTTCTGTTTTTCCGAAAACGATTTTGAAAGGTAGATCCAGGTTGAGGAATGGGGGACACCTGATTTTTAAATTTTATATGGTACTGTCAGTGCATTTTTTTATTCAACAATCGTTAATTTGACGAATGACACTAAACCAGGTGCTGAGGACACAACGCTGAGTTAGACTGCCTCTCAAGCAGCTAAGGGGAAGGAAGACTGGCAGCTGACAGGTAAACCAACATTTATAGTATTCTTCAGAGAATTGTCTTTTTAACATGTCCTCGACCATACAACAGTGCCTGTCACACAATACATCGCAAATATTGGTTGAGAGTGACCACACTGTTAAATACTAAATTAGAGAAATTTAGTAGAGTCTGGGACAAGAGGCTTGGAAGTTGGAAGGGGAAGTGTTAATGGGAAAGGGGGAGCAGTTTAAAGGAATGTCCTTGGGGATAAAAAGATCCACTAGAGTTAGCCATGAATGAATGCCCAGATGGAGCCAGGGCATTACAAGACTCTTAGAACTTCATTTCTGGCTAAACCTCATGGCTTGTAGAAATCGCAGGACTTTGAACTGAGAGGAAGACAAGAGCCAGACTTTGCAAAGCTTTGTATACCATGCTGAGTAATTTGAATTCTGTACTGCAACCAAAGAAATGAGGATTTTTAAACAGAGGAGTGAAAAGCAACATATTTTTTTATTTTGATAGACTAGAAACAGTGATCAAATTCTTTAAAAATATAAGACACCCCCAAACACATAATCCCTGTCTAGCCATGAAAAAAAAACAGGCAAAATACCTGACCAGTACTCCTTCCTATCACAGTCACAAAAAAGGAAGGAAAAGCCGAGAAACTGTCAGACCCTAGAGGAACCTAATGAGACTAACATGGCATCCTAGAAGAGAAAATGACATAAATGGGAAAACTAGTGAAATAGAGTAAAATGAGTATGGTTTAACAGGAATGTACTAATGTTGATTCAAAACTTGGGAATTGGTCAGAAGATGGGTGACATGAACTTTGAATGTTATATGTAGGGACCCACTCGAAGATTATAGGGATGTACTTTGCTCAGTAGCAAACAGTTTACTATTGAACATACATATGGGTATTTTGGCCAACTATTTCCACAAAGGAATGAATATACCTTGGGATTATTCCAGTTTCTGAGTCTTTCAGCTGGGATCCCAAATTTGATAAAGCAGAGAGACAAGCTAATCCCGTTGTGCCCTGTTCTAAATCCCTGAATAAAGAAACAATTATATATAATGAACAAAAGTGTTGTTCTTTTAAAGAAGTAAATTTTGGGCCGGGCGTGGTGGCACACGCTTGTAATCCCAGTACTTTGGGAGGCGGAGACCGGAGGATCCGGGTTTCAACCTCAGCGCGCATGCGCGCGCACGATCAATCAATCGATCGATCTATCTCTCTCCTGTCTCTCTCTCTCTCTCTCTCTCTCTCTCTCTCTACTACCTAGTGAGGCCCTCCGCAACTTCGTGAGACCCAGTTTCAAAAATAAAAGCATAAAAAAATAGGGCCGGGGGTGTAGCGCGGAGGTAGAACGCCCCTGCGTTCAATCCCCGGTACCGCAAAAATAAATAAATAAAAAAATTTAAAAAAGAAGTAAATTTTGAAGTGATGTTATTCCTCAAAGGAAATTAGTACACTGTGTTACAACAGCCAATGGGAAACTATACTTTCATATCTCATCCTGTCTAAAATGTCAAAATCAAGAATGAAGATGTTAGGTTCTGGAACAGAATGAGCCCTTTTCTCCCTTCACTCTACCAGAAATGGTGGAGTAGATTCCTGCCTCAGTGGGCCACAAAAAATATCTCCTAAAAATGTGGGAGGAGAAAGGAGGAAAATCAACAGAATTGTTCTGTGTAGGTTTAGAGGCTTTGTTAGAATTACAGAAGCCCATGGTTGTGATGACCACAAATATGTAGTACAAGTATGTGTGTATATATCTATATCTATACAAATACATATATATGGTGCAGATTTCCACCACTTTTCATTAGCAACACTTTAAATTGTACAATCAAGTTTGTTTATGGTTTTAATTTATACATATCTAGGGAAGTCAGAAACACCAGTTTTTCTCCCTACCCCTCTTCTTTTGCACTTCAAGATCTGATAGAGATAAAGAAATGGAAAGGCGATTTGTTCCCTCCTGGGTAACAGCTGCTCCATCTTTGATCACTGGGGTGAGCAAAGAAATACCCTTATACCATATTTGACATTTCCTCCTATTCCAGGCCACCTCCCATCTATTATCAATCCACCTGCATCCTTCATATCAAATGATCTCAGTGACATACAACAGACTGACACCTACTAATGTACTATCAATTTACATGTTATTCACTTAAAAATAAAATTAAAACCCACTTTTCAGACAAATTTATTAAGGAAAACCTTCTTGATTAGATGCTAAAGGCAAAGCTCTGTCTACACTAACCAACTCTATTAAAGTGAGGTCTGAATTCTGGCTTAAATTTGGAGAATCAGTTAACATTCCTTCCCTTGCCAGGTCCAAAGAGGTATGTGTGAAATATGGTATAGATATGACAATGCATTCAGCCTTCTTTTATTCAAAGTTCAGGAAAGTATCAAACCATTTGATACTCTGAATCAAATTCTATGGTTTGATACCACAGAATCAAACCATTTTCAATGGCTCCCTAGCCAAAATGATTATTATTACTTGAAGTCAACCTTCTTTAACTCCTACTTCCCATCTATGTATTTGGAATTTAAAAATACAAGGAAGGATAAAATATTAATGTTCAAAACATACTTCAAGAGAATTTCAAATAAAAAAATAAATAACATCTAGTTTGTGGTGGGGACAACTTATAAATATATGTTTGCCTAGAATTAAACAAACTGAAAGGTTTGGAAGGCAGAGTCCCAAAGCTTCTCTCATATCTGACACCAACTACAAGTAGGAGAGTTCCCCAAACCCTCAGGTTTAACAATTTTCTCGAAGACCTCATAGAACTCACTAAAAGTTGTTATACTTATGGTTACAGTTTATTGCAGGGAAAGAACACAGATTAACATCACCCAAGAAAGTACATAAGATAGAGTCCAGAAGGGTACCAAACACAGAACTTCTATTGTACTCTCCCACTGGAACCAGGACTTGTCAACTTCAGCATCAATGTGTGACAATATACATTGGAGTACTGCCAACCAAGGAAGCTCACTAGAGCTTCAACATTCAGAATTTTACTCGTGCTCAATAATGAGGATATGATTGATTGCCAGATTGATTGCCCATGTTGTTGATCTCAGTCTCCAGGTCAAATGATACCACATGTCCCAAAGCCTCTACCCTAAGTCACGTGGGTGGTATTTATAGTATGGAGAGCCCCAACCCTAAGACTATTGGACTTGGCCAGACTTTGCCCTAAACAAAGACACCCCTATTAGATATGACACCTATTTCTTCCATTCTTTACTACATAATATGTGGCATGTACTCCTGCATAAATTTTATTTGGATGGAGGTGGTAGGCAAAGGAAAAGAGAGAAATGGTAATTCTCTTGGCAGGCAAAATGATCAGGAATAGGTGAATTGTTTGAATGAGTGAGGACATCAGTTTTCTTCCATTTAGTTTCATAGAGTCTACTCAGCATCTCTCCTTTAGATTTTTCTTACAGTTCCTTCATGGCAAGGGAGGAAAACTGGCCTGAGCTTTCTTCTAAGCTCTAAAAAGATAAAAAGACAAAGAGGGAATATGTTAAGAATAGGCTCTCCAACAGGCGTGTGGTACACACTTTTTTTTTTTTTTTGCAGAACTGGGGATTGAACCCAGGGGCATTCTACCTCCAAGCTACACCTCCAGCCCTATTTTTTTTTTTATTCTTTATTTTGAAACAGGGTCTCACTAAGTTTCAGAGGGCATCACTAAGTAGCTGAGGCTGGCCGCGAACCCGGATCCTCCAGTCTCAGCCTCCCAAGTACTGGGATTACAAACGTGCGCCACCATGCCTGGCTTGATACACACTTTTAATCCCAGTATTTGGAAGGCTGAGACACACTTTTAATCCCAGTACTTGGAAGGCTGAGACAGGAGGATTGCAAGTTCGAGGCCAGCATCAGCAATGTAGGGAGGCCCTCAGCAACTCAGTGAGACCTTTTTTCAAAATTTAAAAATTAAAATAATATGGGCCTGGGAGTGTAGCTCAGAGGTAGAACACCCCTGGGTTCAAGCCCAGTAAACTCCTGCCCCCTAAACACAAATCAAATCAGAACATGTCATTTTCCTCTTCAAAATATTTAGTAGCTTCCTTACTTGAATAGAATAAATTCCAAAATTGTTTTTATAAGCCCACAAGGCCCTCCACAGTCTGCTCCCAGCTATACTATCCCTCCACTAAGGAGGAAGATAGTATGACTTTTTTATAGAATGGGAGAGGAATTAGCCAGTAATCCAAAAGTGAATACCTAACTCTCTTGCCTGAAAATAAAGACAAAGGACTGAATGAAGGTAAAGAGAGAATAAGGACTGTCAAGTTTTCCCTATGGAGTAGACATTCTGGGTATACTAGTCTGTTATTGCTGCCATACAAAGTTCCTCAAATTGAGTGGCTTAAGTAACAAAAATGTATTGTCTCGTAGTTCTGGAGGAGACAAGCCCAAGATCAAGGTTTTGGCAGGGATTGTTCCCTCTGTGAGCTGTGAGGGACAGCCTGTCTCCTAGCTTCTGGCATTTTTTCTGGCATTCTCCGGTGTTATTTGGTGTGTAGATGCCTCAGTCGATGTCTATCTTTATCTTTACACACTCCTCCCTTTGTGCTTTTCCCTGTGTTTAAAAATTTTATAGGAACATAAATCATTCTGGATTAGCATCGGCTCTAATGACTTCATTTTATCTTTATTACCTCTATAGAGGCTTTCTTTCTTTCTTTCTTTTTTTCTTTCTTTCTCTTCCTTCCTTCCTTCCTTCCTTCCTTCCTTCCTTCCTTCCTTCCTTCTTTCTTTCTTTCTTTCTTTCTTTCTTTCTCTCTCTCTCTCCCTCCCTCCCTCCCTCCCTCCCTCCTTCCTTCCTTCCTTCCTTCCTTCCTTCCTTCCTTCCTTCCTTCCTTTCTTGGGGTACTGGGAATTGAACCCAAGTTATCCTATCTCAGATCCATACCTCAGCCCTATTCTTTATTTTATTTTATCTTTGTGGTACTGGGGATCAAACCCAGGGACATTCTACCACTGAGCTATACCTCCAGCCCTTTTTATTTTGAAACAGGGTCCCGCTAAATTACCAGGATCTGACCTTGAACCTGTGGTCCTCCTGTCTCAGTTTCCCAAGTATTAGGGTTACAGGCATGTGACACTGCACCTGACTATAGGAGCTTTATTTCTAAATAAGGTTACATGCTAAGGTATTCAGGGTTAGGACTTCAATGTATTTTGGGGGGAACACAATTCAACTGATAACAATGGGGATAGAATTGTTTTGAAAAAGAAGAGAAGCAAGTCTAGAAGAAAGAAGGAAAGGAGAAGTAGAGCATCCAGTAGAGTGAGGTCGTATGAAGTAAGCCACAGAAAGGGCTGCATGGGAATTGTCAGGTGCTGCCTGCAGCATTCAAGGGGATGGTGGCATTAGTTCCTGGGTTTGGGGTGAATGACCAAAAATGTGTACTAAATGACTGAAGCAACAACTTTTGGACATTTGCTACAAAGAAAACAATGAAATTTATGTTTTTTGTTGTTTTTCCACTCCTGAGCTGACCCTAATGGACTCAAAGTAACAGATTCCCAGTCCAACATGGAAAAAGCCTAGAGATTAACGATTGTCACTCTCATCCTCACAATAAGAAAAACCTGTTTAAAATGAAAATCAACAACTCTTCTTAGACTTGTTCTAAAATTGAGGTCACAGGGCAAACTGCCCTTCTCTAAAGTAGAGAGACATTCAGACAGATACAACAGACTCAGACCTTATTGGGAGCAGAAGTCAGGAAATGGAGCCAGTATCAGTGGGAACACTCCTTTAGTTTGTTCTCTATTGCTATAAAAACAAACAAACAAACAAACAAACAAAACAGAGACAGGGTAATTTATAAATAATAGAGATTTATTTGACTCATAGTTCTAGAGGCTGGGAAGCCCAAAAATATAATGACAGCATTTTCTTGTCATCTGGTGAGGGCCTTCTTGCTGCATCATAACATGGAGGAAGGCATCACATGGCAACACAAAGAAATGTGCTAACTCAGATCCCTCTTCCTCTCCTTATAAAGCCACTAGTCCCATCATGGAGCCCCTACCCCCATGACCTCATTTAATCCTAATTACCTCCCAAAGACTCCTCCCACTACAAATACCACTGAGATATGAATTTGAGGATTAAGTTTCTAATATATGAAATTTGGGGACACATTAAAACTATAGAAAAGATTAAACTATAATTAATAAATCATTAGAGGTTTAATGTGAAATAGCTTAAGAATTAAAACTCCATTGGGTTTTGGTCTTCAAGATGGGTGGGGCATTCACACTTTTGTAAATTTTACTTCCAGGAGCCCTACCATGTTCTTACTGTAGGATCACAGAAAAATATACCCTGACCGTGGGAGGAAAATAACTATTCTGGAATATGCCCTGAGCTTTCTGTTTTTCTGGTAAGATATGCTCTTTAGGAAAATCATAGCCTCCCTGAATGGGGTTTACCAGAGCCTAACCAACCTGGAGAAATAGAAATACTCAGTTCCAGCTGTGTCTAACTTCCAAAGTAGAAGTAAAAGTAGACAACATGCAATAACATAAGGGTGAGGTAAGCAGAGGGATGGAAACTCTAAGAACAACAACAACAAAAAAAAAATGCTAGAGACCAAAAACAGAGACAAGAAAAATGTCTTTATGAGCTCTTAAGTAGACTGGACACAACAAAGGAAAGAATATCTGAGTTTGAGGATACGTTAATAGAAATGTAAAAAACTGAGGCTGGGGGTGGGCTCAGTAGTAGAGTGCTCGCCTAGTATGTGTGAGGACCTGGGTTCAATCCCTAGTATGGAAGGAAGGAAGAGAGGGAGGGAGGGAAGAAGGAAGGAAGGAGGGAGGGAGGGAGGGGAAAAAAGGGAAGGGAAGGAGGGAGGGAGGGAAATGCCCCAAATTGAAATGCAAATAGGAAAAGCAATGAAAAAGCTGGAACAGAATGTTGCAAAACTATGGGGTAATTAAAAAGTTGAAACTTTCACACAATATGAACACTACAAGAAGAAAATGAAAAAGCAACACAGGAACTATTTGAAATAATAATGGCTGAGAATTCTCCAAAATTAATGACAGAAACAAACTCACAGATACCAGAAACTTAGAGAACTCCAGACAGGATAAATACCAAAAAGCTATGCCTAGGCATAACATAGTATTCAAACTTCAAAAAATCAAAGACAAAGAGAATTTTTTTTTAAAGTCATAGGAAAAGAATCCTCATCTTACTTACATAGAAAAAAGGAGAAAACTTTATTGAACTTCTGAAACCATGCAGGAAGAAAGCTGAATGAAATATTTAAAGGGTGGAAAGAAAACCCCACCAAAGTAGAATTCTGTATGCAGTGACATTATTATAAAAAATGGAGGAGAAATAAGAACATTCTCAGATGAACAAAAATGGAAGGAATTTGTTGCCAGGAGACATGCCTTGGAAGAAATTTTAAAAGAAGTTATTCAGAGAGAAGGAAATGATGTAGGTCAGAAACTTAAGACCTACATAAAGAAAGGAAAAGCTTCAGACAAAGAATAAATAAAATTAAAATTAAATATTTTATTTTTATTATTCTTAATTAACAGATAACAATCTGTTCAAAATAATAACAGCAACAATGTATTCTGTGATTATAGTTTATAGATAAGTATAATGAATGACAATGATGTTATAAGAGCAAGGAGGGAGGAATTAGAAGTACCTGAAGCAGATTAACTTTATAAAGAAATGTGGTTTACTTATTAGCTCATAGATTTGGAGGTTGAAAGTCCAAAGAGCATTGTGCCTGTTCTGGTGAAGGTCTGAAGGTGGATAGCAGGAGCACATGCAGGAGGAAGAGACCAGGGGCCCCAGCCTCTCTGGCTTCCAGTTTGGCAATGTGATCTCTCTTCCCACACATGCTCCTGCCATAGCCATCCACTATGAAGTGATTCAGCCAAGGGGGCCTTCATCAGGGTAAAAGGGTCTGAGTCTGTGGATTGTGCTTTTCAGTTATCACAGTACCCTTTAGGGAAACACAGGCAAGCTGGGGTTTCCCACAGTTGTCAAACTAAGGGTTTTGTTCTTGTGAGGAACATTTTACCTCCTGGTTTATCTTTATCTCCTCACTCACCTCCAAACCTTATATCTTTTTTTTCAGGGGCACAGAGTAACCTCAAGCTCCACTCTGCAAATATTTTTCTCTTACACCATTTATTTGTTAAGATGTTAAGATTTAGCTGTTTGTAAAGTAACACTCCAATATAATAGTGAGTCATTTTCTCATAAATGTAGGAATCCCAGAGCTAGTTTTATGACTCCACGCGTCATCAATAACCCAGATTTGTACTTTTTGTTCTGTCACACCCAGTGCTTACCATCTATATCTGGTCCAACAAGGCCGTTCCAGCTCCAGTCAGTGCACTCACATGCCAATCAGATGGAAAAAGAAAACAGCCTTTAAGAATTTCCCAAGGAAGCCCGTTGTGGTGGTGCACACTTGTAATCCCAGTACTTGGGAGGCTGAGACAGGAGGATCGCAGGTTCGCGGCCAGCCTCAGCTACTTAGTGAGGCCCTCCACAACTTAGTGAGACCCTGTTTCAAAATAATTATAAAAAATAGGGCTGGGAGTGTAGCTAGTAGGTAGAATGCCCCAGGTTCAATCCCCAGTACTGCAAAAAAAAAAAATTCCCAAGGAATGAAATATACCTGTATGCATGTATGTTTGTATCACTTTGAATCTCACTATGATGTATAATTACAATGCAGTAATAAAAGCATTTTTAAAATAAATTAGAAAACATCCATCCAATGCAAGACTCTAAAGCCATTAAAAATAATGAGAAATGCAAAAAGCATTTCCCAAAGGTTGCATATACTATTTTTGTTACTAGTCAATACATAGATACACAGTCACATATAGCTACCATGCTCCTGAGTACTAGTACTAGGTCTTGATTGTGGGTGAGCATGTGCTTCACTAAAACCAAAAGGAGAATGAGTGTTGGGGGCTGTTCTGATCAGCATTCTTGCAGCAATAATCTAAAAGATTGGCCATGTAACTTAGAGGAAAGATTTGTTTATTTGCTTGCTTATGGTTTGGGGTTCAACATGGGACCACGGATGTCAGGACATAGCCAAGAAAGGGAGAGCACATGGGCTATGCTCCTCACATCAGGGAGGCTGGAAGCCAGAGAGAGGGGAAGGAAGGGAGGGAGAGAGAGAGAGAAAGAGAGAACATACACAGGGGGAGGAGGAACCATTTATATAATCCCCAAGGCTGTGCTGCCAGGGGCCCACCTCCAGCCACAGCCTCTTGGCCTGGGTCTCCACCCAAATAAATCCATTACAATGGATTTATCCACTGTGGGATTACAACCCTCATGACTCAGTTACATCAGCTCCAAACATTAATAAGTAAGCTCTTTAGGGGACATTTTATATCTAACTATAACAGGGGCACAACTAGCAGTCTCACATTAGGCCTCAACGGCTACATTATCTCCAGAAAGACATTTCCCAGGCACAGTGCCCTCTTTCTCAGAATTCTCAGCATGATTAAGGAGTTATTCATTCTCCGCATATCAGCCTGAGACAAAAGATTCCAGCCGTGCTGAATCCAAGCCCAAGGTGCTTGTTTCTCTTTAGTTGATCATCTTGAACCGGAAGCCACCCTGGATGACTTTCAAAGTGCTCTGGAATTGCTTCAGATTTTAAAAGAAAGCTGATTTACACTGTATAAATAACCTTCTTAACCTCTGTACCTGGTTTATATTTTGGGTTTCCTGGAATAAGAATTCCTCTGAAGAAAGCATTGCCTTCCTCTGCAGATAATAAATCTCTCACACTGGCAACAGTCAGAGCAAATCTGTCTTACCCCTCTGCAGTCAGGCCCACTGTGGACTCCAGGGAGAGTTCAACTCAAGTGACCCACCAACTCCATTCCTATTGTTATTCTGAAGACTTCCTGGCATAGCACCAGATACCTGTGCAGAGAAAAAACTCTTTTTTTCTGTTTGGTTCCAGATAACCACTTCAGCTTGTACATGTTTTTTGTGTAAGGTGAAATTTCTTGAGCCATGTAGTTCTTAGCTGTACCAGTGCTTCCCAGACCAGAGCCAATATGGTAGAACACAGCTCAGTTGTGCAGTAACTTGACTTCCTATAACTGATCGCATCTTATTCTATAGCTCTAATTTCTGCTGGTGATAGATTTTGAAAAAATTCTTAACTTAGCTGGGCGTGGTGGCACACGCTTGTAATTCCAGTACTTGGGAGGCTGAGACCAGAAGATCCGGGTTCACAGCCAACCTCAGCTACTTAGTGAGACCCTGTTTCAAAATAAAGAATAAAAAAGTAGGGCTGGGGGTGTAGCTCAGAGGTAGAATGCCCCTGGGTTTCATCCCCAGTACTGCAAAAAAAAAAAAAAAAATCCTTAACTTTACCAATTAAAACAAACCTTCTTTTCTAGTTTAAAATTGTTATTTTCTCAATACAATGGCCAGATTCTATCAGGACTGTATAGTTGACCCCTATTACCTCTTCCTTCCCCCAGATAGTATTGAGTGTAGGAAAAACTTAAGTGCCCTCATGGATGTGGGGCAAGCAGCCTCTGTCTATGTGCCATCCTCTGGATTTCTGTTCGACTTCATTGAGATGAATTTCTTCTGTTAAAGAAAAATTATTCAGTGATACTTGTTAAAGCATGTGAAGGAAAACTTTATTAAGGACCATTGTGATAGTTGTAGGGACCACTGCAACTGGATCATGCAGTGGAGGTGGGAATTTGGGATCAACTCTGAATAAAGCATGGTTAAGTGGGAATATTCAGTCAAGGAGCAATACAGGGACCAGTGGATAAAAATATTACTCAAAGGAAACAGCAAGGGGAAGGGGAATTCTGGCTAAACCTACCTAAGAGAATTCCTGCTAAAGACAGCTCAGGATGACCAGACCCCACCCTCAGGATGGTGGAGGATGAGAAACATGATCAGACACAGAGAATGATCAAATATTGATCACTGAGAAAGAGGGTTTCCAGCTAAACCAATTTAGCAAGTTTCTTTTGCAAAAAAATAGATTTTACAAAGAAGTATGCAGATAGACCTAGAAGGAAGTTCCGAAACATGACTAAAGTTTGGCCAAGCAAAGAATCTTTGTCACCTCCTGCTGAATACTGGGAATCTTACAATAGGGTCCACTGAGATGTGAGTTGGTCATTCTCATCTGGTCTCTTGTCCTCGTATTCCTCAGTACTGTTCAGCAACACTGCCATTTGCCCCTAGATATGAGGTCCCTTCCAACTGTGATCCTCTTCTCATGTCCCCAACCTTGGGACTGAAAAAACTCATTGATAGAATATTTTCAACAATACATTTTAATTATGTTCAAGGTCCATTTTTTGTTCTTAAAAGAAAAGGTAACTCCTTAAGAGTACTAATTAGTAACAGCCCATTATTGCTTATTTGCAGCCCATCTTGCAAATACAAACAAGATTACAAAATTCCAAGCATAAGATTTGATTGACAAATTAGAGAACTTACATTCTTTTTTTTTTTTTTTGCAGTACCGGGGATTGAACCCGGGGGGCATCCTACATCCGAGCTACACCTCCAGCTCTATTTTTTATGCTTTATTTTGAAACAGGGTCTAAGTAAGTTGTAGAGGGCCTCACTAAGTAGCTGAGGCTGGCCACGAACCCAGATCCTCCAGTCTCAGCCTCCCAAGTACTGGGATTACAAGCGTGTACCACCACGCCCAGCTGAGAACTTGTATTCTTATAAGGGAAAAAATGGTCCTTGACCCTTGGCCTCACATAATATACAGAAAGTTCAAGATAGGTCACAGACCTAAAAAAATAAAATAAATAAAATTTCTAGTAGAAAGCAGAAGGATAACTTTGTGAGACTTTGGGATAGGCAAAATTTTCTTAGGCTACAAAACGTATGAACCATAAAAAAAAAAAATGGTAAATTTGGCTTTACAAAAAAATTGCCTTTCCTACCATACCTCTTGAACCAGAGCAAGTATGATAAGGGCCCAGTATTCTCAGTGTTTTACACACACAGACTCTATCCTATGAATGGGAATTGGGCCAAGGAAGAGAACCCCCACCTCTTTACTCTACTTGCTGGGGACTTAGCTTCAGCAGAGGGTAGTTGGGGGCCAGATGAAGTCCTCTCGTCCCAGGGATAAAGTCCCAGGAATAAAGCACAGGTGGGATGAATGACTAGCTTTTAACCAATAGAATTTGGTAAAGGAGATGGAATATACATGATTAAATACGCGTGATTGTGTTACAGAGAATTGTAACATTGATCTTGCAAGGAGATTCTCTCCCCTGCTAACTTTGAGAAAGCAAGAGTCCATTTTGGGAAGACTCACATGCCAAGAAACTGATGGCAGTCTCTGACCAATAGCTGGCAGGAAACTGAGGCCATCTGTCTGATAGCCTGCGAAGTGATGAATACTGCCAACAACCACGTGAACTTGGAAGTGGATCCTTCCCATTTGAACCTTGGAGAAGATCACAGCCCTGGCTGACACCTTCATTACATCCTTGTGAGACTCCAGGCAGAGAACCCAGCCATGCAATACCCAGGCACTTGACATGTAGGGACTTTGAGATAATGGATGTGTGTTATTTTAAGCTGCCAAGTTCTGGTAATATCATTATGCAGCAATAAGTAACTAATATAGATCTTTATTCCCGCAAATAATAATTATAAAATTTTGAGAGTAAAAGAGAGTTATAGGTTTCTGACTAAGTTCTAGAGAAACAGGAGTTTGCTCTTTTATTAATGATGCTGTTGAATGCATTTCTCTAAGGCAAAGCATAGTTTTCATCATTGTGTGGAAAAATAAATGGTGGTAAATATACTGTTTCATAGTTTCCTATTAAAATCCAAGAACTTTCACACATCATGTTAGGAATGTTTGCCAATGAAGCTTCCATCTACAGCTTTTAATTTTGGTAAACATATATAATATAAAATTTACTATCTTAACCATTTTAAGTAGTTATGTTGTATTAAGTATATTCACATTGTTGTGAAACAGATCTCCAGAACTTTTTTATTTTACAAATCTGAAACACTCTACTTATTAAACAAAAACTCTTTTCCTCCTCCCACTAGCCCTCATTACCACTATTCTACTTTCTGAATCTATGAATTTGAGTACTTTAGATAACTCATGTACGTGGAATCACACAGTATAGTATTTTGTTGTTGTTTTGTGGTACTAGGAATTGAACTCTGGGACACTCTACCACTGAGCTCCATCCCCGGCCCTTTTTATTTTTAAATTTTGAGACAGAGTCTCACTAAATGGTCCAGATTGGCCTTGAACTTGTCATCCTCCTGCCTCAGCCTCCTGAGTTGCTAGAATTACAGGTGTGCACCACCATGCCCTGCACTGTATTTACTTTTTAGTGACAGGTTTATTTCACTTCACATAATGTCCTCAAAGTTTATCCACATTGTCACATATGACAGGATTGCCTTCCTTTTTAGGGCTTTTTTTTACTTGAAGTATAAAGAAAGTATACTAGCAATATTTCATATAATATACTTGAAATACAAAGAAAGTATATTTGAAATATTTCATAGTTAGAAAAGCTAATTCTAATATAAGCCAGGCATAGCTACTCAGGAGGCTGAAGCAGGAGGGTGACAAGTTTGAGGCCTGCCTGGGCAACTTAGTGAGCCCTTTTCTCAAAATAAAAAATATGAAGGGAAAGGGATGTAGCTTAGTGATATAGTGCTCACCTCACATGCACGAGGCCCTGGGTTCAACCACTAGCACCCCCCAAGAGACAATTATAAACCAGTTGAATACTCTTTTGACTCAGGAATATATAAACTGGAATAAGTAGTATATTATGAATTGACACATACTAGTAGAAAAAAAAGTGATTTTTTTTTAATTCTGTGTGTGTGTGTGTGTTACTAAGAATTGAACCCAGGGGCATTCTACCTTTCAGCTACTATTTTACACCCCAGCCCTATTTTAATTTTGAAAGAGGGTCTTGATAAGTTGCTGAGGGCCTTGCTAAGTTTCTGAGGCTGACGTGTGATCATTGTGTCTCAGCCTCCCAAATACTGTGATTACAGGCATGTGCCACCATGCCCAGCTTTTTTGATTTTTTGGCAGTTCTATAAGAATACTTGTATAGTAATAAAGTTTAAAATATCTGAAATAAATATCATCACTTATAATTTAATAAAACTTTAATTCATATTATTTCCATATAGTAACTGCTAAACCAATAATAAAATAGACATCTCTTTATAATTACATTAAAATATAGTCACACAGAAAACAGAAGGAAGATAATATTTTATAAGATAATATTTTTGTAATAAGCATATGGGGAGTTATAAATTGTTAGGCTTCATTCTTGTTAACTTATACAAATGCAAAATAAATATGATAAATAACTTTTAAAATACTACATATTATATATTTAAAAACATTTTGAGTATAAAGTCAAAATGATGTGACAAATCAATGACTTGTCACTTAACATTCCCAATTGTAAGCCTCATTGTACTTACTGGCTATAGTAACTTCACTAAGCAAGTACAGAAGAGAATTCAATGGTAAGCTCGCTCTCTCTAATTTTCTGTTTTTCAAAACTCATCTCATTCTCCCCTTACTATACTAATTTCCTTTCAAGTGAGAGTCATAGAAAAAAATTTTTTAAAGGAACTGAATCAGTTCTTAAGATTAGTATAGAAATACATAGATTCAATTAAAAATAGCTTTAAAAGATGGCCTTTAGGTATTTTAGGAGATAACCAAAACATGAACTACTATAACTTTATAAAATTGGGTATTTTTTGTTGATTAGATCAATTTATTTTTGTTTTGACTTTCCATTTTAGTATCTATTACAATATAATTATGCAGATTCTGTACATAGGCTACCAGTTAGCTGACGGAATAGTTAACTCTCATCTTACATTAATTGTTATATTGTTTATAGATAAAATCAGCTGTAATGTCCAATTTTCATGAAATTATCTTACAATTTTTAAATGGTCTCCATAGAGTTTTTAGAAACTATTTCAGCCATTTCTTAAAACACTTGGTTCATGGTTATACTAGCCAACTAAAGTATATTCTTTAAAAATAAATGTGTTATTTAGCAGACAGCTGGCTACATGGCCATTTATGAGATTTTGTTTAAGTAAAAATGCAAGACATTCTCTAAGGTGGCCTCCTCTGCACTCCAAACTTTTAGTCTTTGAAAAATACATGAGTACTTTGGAAACCATGTAGCCTACACATATTTTATAAAAATCACAGAATGTGGGAGCATGGACAGTTTATTATGTATCTGAGAACATCAAAAGCCATGATGTTTGATGTCATGTGGTCTAAAATAGTCCATGATATAAGGCTTCTCCCAGATGTCCTGAAATTGCTCAGCCGTCTAATTTTCTTTGTTATTTTCTTTCAACGGCAGCCATTTAATCAACTGTGTTTATTAACTGCCCACTCGATGAATAACAATGCAGTAGGCATATGGAGGGTTACAAAGGAAACTTTACGTTATATCTAAGGCCCTCAAGGTATTTATAATCTAATATCAGGCACTGCTAGGCAGGATATAAGAAATATCTATAATTGTGCTTGTCGGAGAAAGTGATCAAGCACATTCTATTTCGTGTGTATGTGTGTGTGTATGTATGTATATAATGGAAATAAGAAAAGTAACAGACTATGTGGATAATGAGTTGGGGGGTAGAGACTTCTGGAATGATCTTTGAGCATAATTTTAGGAGAAAGGTGGTTTCTGGTTGGGAAAAATGGTAAGCATGTGGCTTGAGGCAAAAGGATGGATGGCAGGCAGTTGCCTGACTGGAGCCATTTGGTATAGGAACTGAAAGCATATGAGTGGAAGTTTGAATCATATTTAGGAGGAGGACTGAAAACCACCACAAGCAGAAACATGACTGAAGTTAACAGTTCAGGAAAATGCTTTTTGTGGCTGTGGTAAATATAAATTAGATTAAGAAGAGGTTATGTGGGAGGGGAGGGTATTAAATGGAGAGTATTAAAGGCAATTAAGACCTGGACTTGAGCTATAGCTAAAAAAAAATTCAACTGAAATTTTCAGATGACTCTCAGGGGGCTACATGATTCCATTCAACTTCACATCCAAATGTTGCATTAAAAAATCCTCAGGGAAAAGATTTACAAACATTTTGCCTGTTGTCATAGATACTTCGAGACTGAAAGGAGGAAAAAATAATTCAAAGGGAACACGAGATGGCAGCAGTTTTATCATATAAAGGAGAAAGATTGGGAAAGAAAAACATTTGAAATTATTTTTAAAATAAAAAAAGGGAGCACCTTATTCTTTATGTGCTGCTGCATTCCTTTTCAATACAGATTACTCAGTCATGGGTTTCATGCTTCACAGCACATCTGAGGTTCATTCTGACTATTGTAAAAATCCTACTCCATTACATGTGATTGTTTCCTAAAATAAAGCTGTTGCCATTTTCTGCAGATTACTGTTCCTCTGTGTTATCTGAGGCAGAAGAGTTCTCCGTGGTGCAAATTTGGTTTAAATGTTCCACCATCGCTTTTTCTTCCTCTTCTAGTCTTTCATCCTTTCTCATTTCCCACCTAGAAGAAAAATCACATCTTAGTATTTTTGTAACTTGCAGGCTACCGTCAATTATCCAAGGTTCCAAGATGCAGTCACTGGCTTCTTGAGGCATTGGTTTCTCCATTTTTATTCTTCACTGACTGCCTCTTGGGCAGCACAATTCATTGGCACTACTTCTGCAGGGTGGGCCAGGAGGATGGAAGAGGAAAACAGGGTCAAATTAGGGCATCCACTTCAGGATTAAGTTTTAAAGTGTTGTTTCAAATAAGGTCTATTTCCTAGATTTTAAAATTAATATAGCATTTCCCCCTCACTGAAGAACATTTTGGCGGTTTCAAGTTGCAAGGGAGGTTTGCCAGGAAAATCTTGGCAGCAAAGCCATTAAACTAAGCTGGGTATACCTTAAGAGCAGGTCAGTATATTCCTAGACATAAAATCAGATTTGAAGTAATCAGTTTAAATCACCTAAGAAAAGCAGCAAATTGTCAGCAATATTCCATAGAATATTCACTAAAAAAAAAGATTTAAAGACTCCTAATTTTGCATGATTAGGAAATATAGAACAAATGTTAAAATCTAGAACTATATTTGTATATACTTTTGTAATGTAAATATTATTACAATAACCCAAATCTACTGAATCCTTTCTTCCCCTCTTTCTTCTCTCCTATTATACCACCTTCCCAGTACTTGCTAGGGCATACCCAAAAGAACACACCAGTCCAACAGGAAATTGTTTGAATGTTTTTCTCTTCTCCTTTCCTCATTCCTATTTCGACCATCCCTTAAGCTACCATTAGGATATGCTTTAGCAGTATAGGAATTCTTTTCCTCCCTCCCTCCCTCCCTCCCTCCTTCCCTTCCTTCCTTCCTTCCTTCCTTCCTTCCTTCCTTCCTTCCTTCCTTCCTGTAGTATTGGAGATTAACCCAGGGCCCCAGGCCTTGCAAATGCTACTCTGGAAACTGAGGCAGGAGGATTGTGAGTTCAAGGCCGGTCCAGGAAACTTAGCAAGAACCTTCTTCAAAATAAAACTAAAAAGGGCTGAGGATGTAGGTCAGAAGTCCTGTCCCAGCTGGGAGCTGTGGTACACACTTCTAACAACAAACAAGCAGTTACTCAATGAATGTCCTCCAGAAGGTCCCTATTTTATTACAGTCAGAACTCCTGGACAACAAAGGGCGGTCATACACGAGGACAGCATATTGAGTTTGGGTGGGATTTTTGGTCTTGAGCATTGAAAAGGAAAGCAAGGTCACTGCATTTTCCATAAAAACCTCTGCAAGAGATGCCTTTGTCTACACAGGTTTCTTTGTTTGGTATACCCTAGCCAGTCTTTGGGCAGTGGTGTATATAAGAGAGAAGAAGGAGGGAAAGTGTAGATAAAGGGGGGAGGATTATTTGAGTATTACACCTGGTTTTAATTTACACCTGGTTTTAATTTGTTTTTCACCCTCTGCGTGAGATTCTCCTCACCTCTTAGCTCCAAACTTATCTGGATCTAAACACTGCTATTTCCGGCCTCCTTAGTTTTTCCATATGTTTCCATGGTACTGGACTGGGTCATTGGTCATATGTCATACAGGTTTTAATAATAACTTGAAAGATAAAGAGATTTTCAGTATCACACTATTCAAAGCCATGTTACATGGGAAAATACTCCTAAAATTGATATTTTGGATTTATAATTTATTCTACAAGGTTATCTTATTTTATGGAATTTTATGATTAAAAACTCACTACCCGATTTATATAGGTAAACTTGGGCATCATTATTATGCATCTTAATGAACTCCCACGCAGAAAAATAAATAATGGAAAATACTTAATACTAAGTTGCCCAAAATGGCCTCAAACTTGGACTCACTACCTTCCTCCTGGGTTGCTGGGATTACAGCTGTGTGCCACTGTGCCCAGCTTAGGCATTGTTTAAATACTTGACATACCACTCTTCAAATTCTCACCACAAAATGTTACTATTCCACTTCTAAAGAGAATCAACTGAGGCACAGAACGTTAAAGTCATTTGCTCAGATATCTTTGGATATGAACTCTGGAGTGTGGGCTTGGAAACGTGACAACAACCATGGCTTTAAAACCACTTTACAGGTATCATTCATTACTATTAAAAATAGTTTAAGTGTTTTATTTTCCAAAAAATTTTGCTTGAATTGTATTAGGTAATAAATAAAAGAACTATCTAAAGACCATATAACCCTACAAGAAATCCAAACAGGAGAAACGAGGTTTGCCTTTTTTCCCTCCCATGCAAAGGTGCCAATATTGTCTGAGCGAATGAATTATTTTATGAATGTCAACAGAACAAAATACATAATATGCACATAAATATTTTGATCATTGTCTCTACTCATGAAAATTGAAAGCAGTCTTTCTGCTTCATTAAAAATTTGTATAATTAATGTAATTTAAATGAATTGTATACATAATAGAATCCATGATAAGGATTTTGAAGCTTCATGAAAATTATAGGCACTTCACAGTATAATCAAGCTGTTAGTAATTAATGATATTAGGCAAAGTTATTTACCTACCACAACCTTCTTATATTTGCTTTGTACTTATTAAGGAGAAATCATTTCATAAGAGGATCAGAAATGAAAGTTAGGTGAAAACATAATATTAGAACTACATTTTCCCTAATAATTGTACTCTTATTGAAAAAAGATGTTAGAGATTTGAAATGTATGTTTATCACAAACATTGTTAAATTTCATACATGTATAAGTTTTAAGAGAAGTTGCTAACACAATGCAAAAACCAGTCAATTCTATCAAAAAACAATTGGAAAAAGTATCTGGCAATTTGGTAAACACAATTGATTAGGCAGTGTGTTTAAAATCTGTATCCCTAGTTTCCCCTAGTATATTTAATATCTGTGATGGAAGCATGCCCCTACAGAAAACAGAAAATATCAGAACCAGCATATTCTAGCATTACAAGGTGATTATATTTGTTTTTCCTGACTTTGGTAGCTGTTTCTTGAACTATTGATAACCCCTCCCCGCCCCCATCTACTGGGGTAAGACTGGGCTAAGTTTTCCTGGCAGCTCTTAATTGGGGTAAAAGTAACTTAACTGGGGTAAGAAAATGTGGAAGGCATTTTCTGCTGACACTATGTCTAGAGAGGCCTACTATGACCCAGGGAACAGGGATGGCAAACATCTTTATATACAACAATCCTAGACAATGAAGAGTTGTCGTCCCCAAATGTCAATAGTATCCCCTCTGAGAAACATTTGCTCTAGAATACACACATAATATTGAATGGTTATGAGAATATTAAAATATTAAGAATACCTATCTAATTCCTGATTTTAATTGACATGGTTTTAGTGTTCACTGCTTGTATTATTATTTGCTGAAGAGTGGGAGTTTAGGAGTAAGAGTGAAGCTGGATTTGTATCCCTTATCAGCCTGTGTAGTCTTGGGCAAGCCAGATAAAAATGTGCCTCAGTTTCCCTATAAAACAAGAATAATAATAGAGTCTGCTCCATAGAGTTGCAGTGAGGATAAAATGATTAAGTACATATAAAATGTAAAGTATGAATGTGTCACAATGAATTTCATTATATGTATAATTATAATGCATCAATAAAAAATAAATGTAAAAAACATAAAATAATGCCAGTTTCATTGTAAACACACAATGAGTGATAACCATTCTTATAATAATCATGCCTATATATATATATATTGAATAACTTGACAAGTAAGAGAAAACTTGGTTGTAGTCGGTTAAAAAAGTAACCGACTTTTTTATTTTTCTCATATAACCGATTATTTTTCTCATATAGCAAGAAATCCAGAGTGAGAGACTGCTGGCATTGATTAAGTAGCTTGATCGCAGCAGGGCTGATGTCTCTGTGGTTCTCTTGTCCTTTATGCCATGGCTGTTGTCAGGATGGTTGTTGCAGCTTTAGCCATCGCATCCTTGTTCTGAGGCAGGAAAAAGAAGGAAGGCTGCCTCCATCTCAGGTGACAGGGCAACAAAACCTTTCCCAGATTCCTCCCAGCAGATATTGGAGCCACACTGTTTGGTTTCAGTCCTGACTCTGCCTCTTACTATCTGTGTGATATTGAACAAGTTTCTAAATCTCTTTGTGCATCAATATTCTCACATGAAAAATAGGAGCTGCTAGCAGTACACATCTGGATGCATTGTTACAAAGAGTAAGGGAGTTATGAATGCCAAGTGCTTCTTAAAGTTTACTATTATTTTATTAGGCCCTACTTGTATCAAGTAGCTTCTTCCTTAGCGCCCTACCTTGATGGTCTTTCTCTTGCTCTATTCCTTCACATTATTTTATCTGGTAAATTCTCTTTCCTATAGCTATATAGGTAAAATGAAGTTGCTAAGCATAAGAATGGTTTCACTCACCATTCAGTTATATATGTCTATGATTGTGTGGTCTTTCTCTCTCTTCTTTCATGAATATGTTTCATGCTAATCTGCCCCATGGCCTAGCATGGCCAAAGTTGTTTTTGTTTTCCTATAATCCCTTTGCGGTATTTTTCAAAATAGTCTATAACATTGTCATATGGTCATATTATTGGTCTTTTCCCTGAAACACCAATAAAATACTTGAATATAAAAATGTTACTTGAAATAAGTCTCATGATTTAATGTGATTATTAAACATTTATGTAGCACTTTATATTTACAAAGTGCTTTGCAATTATTTATTAGTTAATTGTACTGTTAAACAACATTAACCATCAGCCAAATTAATGATTTCAAATTGTCCTACCAGTTGGTAGCTACGTGGTGAAAAGTGCAGTCACATTGAATTTTATTCTTCTAGGAAAATCCTTTTTGTCCTAGTCTTCTACATAGCAGTGCAGGCTAGCTTCCAAGGGAGGTTCAACTCACAGGAGAAGATGACATCTTTGTTCTCTTCTTCCTGCTGTTCTGTACACGTGAGCTTTTCTCAGGACCAGTCTGACCATCTCTTCTCCCTTGGAAAGCTCCATGTATACTTCCACACATTCAGTTGTTGTCTCCACATCTGTAATTTCTCTGTGTCCCACGCCATAATGCATTATCTTTAAACTTCATTTTTCTTCCAAACTCTCTAAATTCAATTTCTTGATGGCATTTTCACTCCACTCCAATCTATTAAGTATATATACATATATGTATACACACATATATTATATATACACACATATGTATTATACACATATATATGTATACATATATTTAAATTATTCAAATTGACCATGACCTCTCAATAATAACACGGGAGATGAACTTCACAAAGTGCTATATGCCTCCACTCCCAATCTGTCCACACAGCCAGCCATCAGTTAAGGAACTCCAAGTCAACATTTTCACTGCTATGATCCAACACCTGACACACACACAACTTAGAGGAAGAAAGGTTTATTTGCTTATGGGGCGGGAGATGTCACTCCATATAAACAGTCCATTTATACCAGCTTCCAAGCAGGAGCCTGGGAGATAGGTCCTCAGGGCATGATGGTGGGAAGCAGAGAGAGAAAGGGGAGGGGTCAAGGGACATATATGGTCCCCAAGACCACACGCCCAGGGACCCACCTCCAGGGATGCCCTGCCTTCAGAGGTCACACTTCCAGGGACCCACCTCTGAGCATGCCTGCCTCCAGAGCATGAGGTCTGAGGGACATTTTACTTTCAAACCATAACAGGACATTCTCACACTCATGCATTTCCCAATGCGACCAGTCTGCAGGTCAGGTGCTGTGGTTTCAGGGTCTGAACAGTGCAGCATTCTCAAGATGTTCAGATCTTAAGCCTTATCCATTGCTACACCAAACCAGCAATGACTACCCTGACTAGAGTCCAAAATTATTAGTCATTAGTGTTCTAGCTTTGAAGTAGTTCTTTTTAGCTGCTGCTACCTCTCCTCAAGTAGAAAATTATTTTTCTTGTTGCCTCCCACCTTATGTTTATCCACGTTTACATTCCTGGTTTTGCTATCCTACCCACCTGAAACTCCTTTCCATCTGCCCCACACTGGCTCATTCTTTCCCAGATCCAGTCCACAGCCTACCTCCTTCATGCATCCCTCCCTTACCATCCAATCCCAATGCGATTGTCTTTCTCCTTTGAGTTCCATAATACCTAATGTCAACAGTATTTTGGTCAAGTAACCACATATTGCTTTGTTACATCTCTTCGGTTATTTTCTTGAGTTATTTTCTTATTACAATTTTTTTATTTTTCATGTATAGTATTTTTTATCTATACTTGCAGTTCATTGAAGACTTTTCTTTTTCTATAGCTTTTATTTCAAATATTTTATTTCAAACAATGTACTTCTTTTTAAGTTTTAAGAAATGTACATGGTTTTAGTCCATATCTGTCTGCATACATTTAGCTGGAAATGAAGAAATCAATATTATTCTTTTTTATGTAACTTCAAACAGTTGATTTATTGTTCTCATTCTTGCTGAAACAAAATCATTTAAAGTTTCCTTGTAGGTTATAATGTTCAACACTTTAAAAGTCTTGTTTTCCTCTGAATTTTGTATTGAGTCTCTGAAGGAGTTAAATAATAGGAACCCTACAAAGGAGTTATGAGGCCTTGTACATTTTTCAGCAGGGGCTTTTAAGAAATGAGTGAATAGCAAAATTTCATTTTGATAAGGAATCAGAGATCTTTACAGACCTGTTATAACTCAATTTATTTATTTCCTCAAGTTAATTAAAGTGTGTTAATTTAGGGGTAATTCTAATAGGAAAGGGGGAAATTTTAAAGACTCACACACACCAAAATAAGGTCAATTAAAAAAAAGAATATAATTTATTTGCTGTTTTATTTTATAATTTAAAGATAGGTTGGGATTTTCTCTTTAAATATTATGGAGGTTTCCATGAAATGCAAAGGATGTTAGGCTTTTATAAAATACTATAAATGATAGTCTCATCTCTGTCTTTGTAAGTTACAAAACACAGGCACTTCTTAAAATAGGCAGATGATTGATTATTCCAACTCTCCAAAAATTATTTCAATCTAATTGAACACTTTAACATGCATACAATAAGGTTCAATTTTTTAATTTATGAAAATATATTAGTTTACAAATATGGTATACTACTTAGAACCTCTAGAACCCAATATTTTATATATACACATATATGATATATAACATAAAATTTATAGAAATAAATATATAAAAGTGAATATTTAAAATATGATTACATCTATGAAAATTCATACTCAATACTATATCTATACTTACCATCCCAAATTAATAGTTTGCTTGCTTGCTTCAGCCAAAAATTTGTTATATGATTATGGTAACTAGTTATATATGCAGTTTATCTAGCCATTTATGCAAGAATTCAAATGAATGTTCTTTTGCAAGATGGTTGATTTCTTTACTACTACTAATGCATAAAAAGGGATCTTTCCAAGCTCAGGAACAAGTAGCAAAACCCTTAATTTGAATTTATAGCCTTTGGAGACAATCTGTAGCGCAACTCAACTGTCCAGGCATTTTATTTTAATTAACATGATTTGTTCTATATGTTTAAGTAGGAGAGTTATATACCAACAAATGGGACAACTAAGAATGCTAACGGTAACATTTTAAATAGTTATGGCTTAGGAAAAACATAAACGGAAGCTTAGCCATCAGTGGTAATGGAATTTGAACTTTTCCGTTAATAGTAAATCATCCATATCTCCACAGAGACTTCATTTCCACCAGTAGATTTTAAAAAATTATAAGAGTTTAGAAAGAAGGCCAAGGTCATGCTATTTGACCAGCATTTAGTGCTGAGGTAGAAAATTGCCCTTTACTAAGAGAAGTGTCAGGACTACTACATATTGCTAGAACCATATTGCTGGTTTTCCTCAGAGTAATGCATAATTTAGTGGATCAAAAGAAAAAATTGTCTTTTTTTCTTTTAAGCTTGATACCTCTGGAAATTTTTATGGACTGTGCTCTATAGACAATTGGTGACACCAGGTGCAGTGGCGCACACCTATAATACCAGCGCTGGGGAGGCAGGAGAATTAAAAGTTTGAAGCCAGCATAGGAAACTTATGGAGACCCTGTCTCAAAATAAAAAATAAAAAGGGCTAGGGATGTAGCAAAAAGGGAGGGGCACTTGGTATCTATTCCATACATTAAACTGTTATATCAAAAGATATTAAACTACATCAAGCAATACCATTTTTGTTCTAAAAATGATAAAAACAATATCTTTTTTACCAGGCAGAATTTTAGAATTTGACAATTCTAAAATTATAAAAAATTGGGAATATTTTTGATAGCATGTGTAAAGCCAAATCCAATTGTTTTGGCAACATCATTGCCACAAAGCTAACCATGCACTAATTACTTCCAGGAATGAGAATCTGAGTAAAAGTACCATTTAGAGCCACATGCCTATCAGCTGAAGACCTGTTTGCAACTCTGTTATTCAAATTAATAATAATAACCTGTTTAGTAAAGGATTTGAAATACTGACATGGCTCATATTTCGTTTGAAAATGGCTAAGAATTTTAAAAACCATCTAGAACTCAGGAAAAAATAACAGCTTTTACATCATTGATGGTGTCATTACACTTGATTGAGTCACTGCCTATATGTTCATATTTTTACAGATTTCAAAGTTCTTTCCTTCCATTCCAAAAAGTATTTATAGAATGCCTACTATGTTTTGGGCACATTGAAATGGCCAAGTATTACAGTAGCATCTATTATTGTTAGTATTATATAAAAATATTATTGTTAGTATTATATTATACAAAAACAGTATTTTGGTGAACAGGAGCTTTCATTACATAAAAAGAGTAGCCTAAAGAATTAAAATATACTAACAATAATAGCACCTACTGTAATACTTAACAATTTCAATGTACTAGTCACTAGTTGCATGTATTAATTAATTTATCTCTCACAACAATTTTATGAATTGGATTATTTATCATTATTGCTACAGATCAGGAATTACCCAATGTCACACAACTGGTCAGTGGTGAAGTCAGGATTCTAACCCAACCAGATGGCTCCAGAATTAGTGATCTTACACAGTATGGGACATCTTCTACTGTAACCTATGTCTTTCTAAATCTTTTTATGTTTCTTAGAAAAATAAATGAAAGATAAGCTGCTCTTGGGGAAGTCACAGTTTAAGGATAATTTGTATCCCCGCCGGGCGCACACTTGTAATCCCAGTACTTGGGAGGCAGAGACTGGAGGATCCGGGTTTGCGGCCAGCCTCAGCTACTTAGTGAGGCCCTCCGCAACTTAGTGAGACCCAGTTTCAAAATAAAGTATAAAAAATAGGGCCGGGGGTGTAGCTCAGAGGTAGAATGCCCCTGGGTTCAATCCCCAGTTCCGCAAAAAAAAAAAGAATAATTTGTATCCATTCTGCATATGTCAAAAAATTAATTGATAGGAAAAAAAATGGTCTCTTTGCACCCCATGGTACCAGGCCATAATTGGAAGAACTGACCTGCGTATATTTCAGACTCACTAGAGTTTTGTAGTGATTGCAGATTGGGGACCTCTCAACATAATTGTCATCATTTCAGCTATTGGGGATGGTGTAGCCTTTCCTTGATTCCTTTCTTCACTCCTGGGGAGCTAACCTCTAACCTCGAACTTCATGCTGACATCAAAGAGTTTCAGAGGCAAGCCTGGCTCAGTGGCCAGAAGGCTGACAGTCTGTTGCCAGCATTCCCAAGACAGGCCAAAAGAAAAAGGATGGCACTATTATTTCATTCATTGCTTGCAAAAAACTTTTCAAGGACAGGGTAGGTGGTTATGAGGAACTAAGGTTTACAGAAAGTAACTTTCTAATATCCCCCAAAAGACTGGGGATTGTAAAGTGATCTTTCTACCTATCATATCAACCCCAAGAATTTGGGAGAACTTGGACAGAGTCCTGAATTGTATATGGAATGCTTCCTCATCATGTCATTAATGGAATGTGACCTGTGTTCATTTCACCATGTTTGAAAGATCAGGTGGTTTTGGTGAACAGGAGCTTTTATTACATAAAAGGAGTAGTCTAAAAAAATAACCTAAAAAATCCTTTTCAATTATTCAAAACAGCACCATTGTCAACAGACTTTGAAATGTTGAAAGCAACGTAGAAGAAAATGCCTTTAAATTTTCCTGAAATAACTTTGATAGCCTTTTAAATGTAAGTTCTATGAGAGTAAAGACCTTGTTTATCATGTTCACCACAGTGTCATAGGGCATTGTTTGGCAAATAATAGGTATTCAGTAAATATTTGTTGAATGAAATACTTAACAGTCAGAAAAATGTTAGCAGAGTTAACTTTCCTCCAAAACAAAATCTAGATTTCCCAACTTTCCTGAACACATGCATGTATTTTATAAATTTTGGAGCTGCTTAATTAAGGCTATTATTCAGGTTTTCTTCTTTCTGAACCCTTTTCTATTCCCTTGAAGTTGATCATGGCCATGTGATGACTTACTCTAGCCAATGGATATTAGTGAAAGAAATGTGTTCATGGCTTTTTCTGTAGAGGATGTTAAGAGAATGTACAGATAAAGCAGAAGAATCCTTCAAATATCCTAGTATATTTAGAAGAAAAGACAAAAACAAAGACGTACAGGAATACAACTCAATATATTTCAACATTGAATGTCAGGGCAAGGTTTGTATGCAAGATGATCATGAGAGTCTCACACATTGGGGGATGTTTGCTACACAATTAATAGAAAATAAATACATAATAAAAATAGATATAAATAATTTATATGGAAAATGACAAATATAGGAGCAAAGTATGTTATGGTGGGAAAAAAACCTTGGAGATCTTTTTGTGTGCTCCTTAATTTTCCAGAAACTGTTGCCCCACAGAGATTTCTACTTGTACAAGGTCACAGGTCAATCTGGGACTTGAACTCAAGACTCTTGATCATTTTTCTGAAATTCATTGTTACTGTGCCATACTAGCTACTATAATAGATTGATTCCACTAAGATAATAGTGATAGCCAGGGCTATCATTTTTGCAAAATGTCTGCAAAGCAGATAAAATGGTGGAATGTCAGAATGAAGATCTATTAATTGGCTGCAGAGTGACTGCAAACAAATCTCATTTTTAAAAATATCTTTGGTTTTGAACTGACTACCTCTGTGGGTTCACTATTCATGATTTCCTTTTCATTGCTCAAATGAAATGGTATCCAGTAAAAAGTATATAAAGTTTTAGAGCCAGATTAGAATTTCACTTTGATTCACTTTTTTTAATTCACTTTGTTGACCTTGAATAAGTAACTTAAACTAGTCTGTCTTCAGTATTTTTTAGTTACAAAGAGAGAAAAAGGGAGGATTTAGGAAGCAAACAGTTAAAAATAATACCATGGCAATTTATGAAGGTATGACTACCAATTTCACTAACCTGTATGAGGGGGGAGGAGGGGAGAGGGAGGTAGGATGCAAAAGGAAATACACCAGGAGCTGTGTGGGTGTATGTTTGTATCATGTTGAACCTCACTATGATGTATAATTTCAATACACTAATGAAAGTTTAAAAATAATACCTCATTTTCAAGGTCATTGGGAAAATTAATCTAATTGAGGAAAAGTCTTGACACTGAGCTTTGCACACAAGAGATATTCTGTAGTTGGTAGTTAGATTATCATAGTTCCTCAAAATGCCTTGCTTTCTAGATATGAAGTTATTATTTTTAGTAATAAAATTAAATTCTAAAATAATTTATAAAATTATTTAAATTTTGTATTTATTTATTTATTGATCGATTGATTTTTGTGATACTGAGGATTGAACCCAGAGGCATTCTACCTCCAAGTTAGAGGTAGCCCTTTTTATTTTTGATTTTGAAACAGGGTCTCACTAAGTTGCTGAGAGTCTAGCTAAATTGTTGAGGCTGGTCTTGAACCTGCGATCCTCCTGTCTCAGCCTCTCAAGTACTGGAATTACAGGCATGCATCACCATGGCCAACTATTTTAACTTTTAAAAGTGTATTAAACAAATGTGAAAAAAATTAGCAATCCTTCTCTATCACACTCTTCCATTTATGAGGGCAAATGCCATCAGAAACTGATGCAGGGTAAAAGATGCCCAGCCAGCTTCTCAGGATGTCTGCTTAATGCTTCTGTAAATGTTGTAGGTGCTATCATTGTATGATAAAGCCATTGGAAGCATCACAGTGGAGACAGCTTGTGTCTACTCCATGATGTTGAGAGCCTCAGCTAGAAGACTCAAAGATTGGGGGACACTCATCTGAGGCATCTTTATTCGCATGTCTAGTGGGTGACGTTGGCTATCGGGGGACCTTCAACTAACATGGTCATCAGGAGCATCTACATGTGGTTGCTCCATGTAACTTGGACTTCCTCTCAGCATGGCAGCCTCCAGTTAGTAGGGCTTGTTATATTACAGCTCAGGTTCGAACAACAGTATCTTGGTTCAGAAGCTGAATTGCCGCCTTTTATGGCCTAACCTTCTAATTCACCTATTTCTAACCAGTATTCTATTGGTTACAAAAGAGTCACAAGTTCCCAAATTTAAGGGAAAGAATATTAGACTTCGCCTTTTTTTCTTTTTCTCTCTTTTTTTTTTTTGGTACTAGAGGTTGAATCCAGAGGCATTATACCTCTGAGCTACATCCCCAGGCCTATTTTATTTTTAATTTTGAAACAGGATCTTGATAAGTTGCTATGGAACCTTGCTAAGCTGCTGAGGCCAGCCTTGAACCTCCAATCCTCCTATCTCCACCTTCCAAGTATTGGGATTACAGGCCTGGGCCACCATGCCTGGCTAGGCTTCACCTCTTCATAGGGGAGTAACAAAGTTCTAGAAAAGCTTGTGGGACACATGATACTGTTGCAATAATCTTTGGAAAATGCAACCTTCCTTACATAAAGAAGGGAAAGAGACACCCTTGGATAGAAGGACAAGCCTCAGGGCAGAGTGAGCAGAATAGACACTTCCTAGACATGTTTATACACACACCTTTGTGAATCATCACAACCTACTGGTTTTCATTCTGGAGTCTTTAAATTTTAGTAATTTATCATGTTCATGTGTGGGGGGGGTACTGGGGATTGAACCCAAGGTTGTTCTAGATCTGAGCTACACCCCCAGCCTTTTTTTTGTTGCTTTTTATTTTATTTTGAAACAGGGTCTTGCTAAATTGTCCAGGCTGGCCTCAAACCTACGATCCTCCTGTCTCAGCCTCCAAGTACTGGGATTACAGGTGTGTACCACCAGGCCCAGCTTATCATATTCACTTTTGAGAATAGCTTACTACACATTTAAGAATAAAAATAATAAAACAGAGCAAGGTCAACACTTTAGCCAATGGAAGTCCACGCTTTGGCAAAATCCAGAAAAGTAACATCAAGTTCAAGATAAATTGAAATTCTAAGAACATTTTGCTTTCATTCCTTCCTTGTTTCTAATTTAATAAATGCTTCCCAGAATGGAGTTTGCAAATCAAAGTAAATACACATATATATTTAAAATGCTTACTTATTCCCTTTTGGGTTCTGTGTCAATTGTGTACATTTCATAAATATAAACATAAGACATATTTGCTAAGGAATTACATTTGTTGATGTGGCAGCCTCATGGCTTAAAGTATAAAAAATTCATACCTTGTCAATTATGAATTGCATTTCCCCATTTGTATAGAATATGGAACTTGTTTGAGTACTAGCTAAAAATGTACGTGATACTATTTCAGATGTGAGTATTGCTAGAACAACCATCAACCCCATCCTGCCTTAAGAGGTCAAATAACATCTGAAAACTGTAATCTTATTAAATAAAAATTTTGTCCTTTGCTTATTTATTCTGCCTTTTTCTTACTATTTCAAATTACCAGTCCTATCAATCCATTCCTTTTTATTTATCTTTTAGTTCAATGTCATAATGTAAAGGCAGCATGAATACCCTTTAATACTTACAGATTTTTTAAATTTAAATTTAAATCTTCCTTCCGAAACAGAATCTACACACTGACTGCCTTCCATAGCTATCACCCTGCATGCCCCGTTCCTATTCCACCACCACCCTGGATGAACATCACTGATATGGTATTTATTTTGATACACAAAGAAAACATAGACTTGCTCCAAAAAGCTATGCATGTTTCTAGCCTTTGTTTATAAAGCATTTTCCAGGAGCACTCTCATTGCAGAACACAAGCCCTAAACAGTGGTCCAACTCAGATCACTGGTATTTTCCCTGAATAAAATCCTACACATGCTATCAATTTAATTAGATACTGGCTTTCTGCTATATCTTTCCAATTATCTCAGCCATTATCTCTTGTACCCTAAAATCCTATCGTTTGCCAGAAAATAGATTATTTTTCTAAACATTCTTGGCTCATTGCTTCCAGATACCTGTTTGTAACCCTGTGTTCCCCTTCAATTGCTTATAGACATTTTAACATCTGTCACCATAACTTAAGGTGTGATTATGTCTAATAATGTTTTATTTTTGCAGTGGGTGCACCAGTTATCACCATAAACAGAAAATTCTGACAGCTCCAGAGCTTTTCGGCAGCAGAGAAAGTTGAGTACTGTGCTGCCTCCTTCTGTGACTCCCAAGAGAATAAACCACAACTACTTAGTACCTTTAAAGATGTCCTTACCACCCAGAGACCTTTCTTTCTGACCATTACAGTCCCACAACATTGCACTTTATTCCTCTTTTCTGAGTTTTTCTACCTAATTTAAATTCTAACATCAAATGTATCAGTACACACACACACACACACACACACACACACACACACACACGATTGTAGTGCTGGAAATTTAACCCAAGGCATCTTGCATGCTAAGTATGTGCTCTACCACTGAGCTACATCCCCAGCCCTTACTTCTATATTTAACTATGCAAATTTAGGGTCAAATAACCGTCATAGGTGTAGGGAAATAGCTTGGAAGCATTTAAAAATAACTGATATTGAGCTACTTAGTAAGCAAAATCATTTTAATTTCTTCTATCTCGCCCCCCATCTGATTTGCCATAACCTATAAATTTGGCCCAAATGCAGCAAGTCTAATTCAATTATAGGCAGATTATATACAAAGGTTATCCTCACTAATGTCTAAATTTATGTCATGAGTTCCTGCTACTGTATTACAACTCTGATTTCCATATCAAATTTATTAAATTTCCTTTGTTGCTAAAATCCTTTATTGGTTCAGCAGTATGCAATAGAACTGGTAATGTCTATTGATATTTTATATGCTTAACTTCATTGAAAATTCAGTCATTGACAACAAAGCTTTTGCCAGCCCTTTCATTTATAAGCAATAGTACATACTTAAGAAGGTCCTACCAAACAATTTAGAATTATTATTTAAAAATGTAAAAACCTCTCACAGACCAATTCTTTTTCAACACTAGTTAGAAAATGAACTATGCCCAAAGACTACTTCAGGAATATAGTATATTAATAACCCAATGGAATAAACATTTGACCATCAAAAAGTACTGAGTTTGAAAAATTGCTTTTCCTTACCCTTATATGGCTTTATACAATATAAACAGATTCATTACTGCTGAGGTATGCTGCATCTCTAATTGCATTTTCACAAAATTTCAATATACCTCCATAGAATCCAGCTTAGTTCTCTCAGTAAGTAATTATTACCTTACCATTACTAGTGTTGATATGAAATTCCTCTTTGAAAGCATACCAGGGAAATTATTACATAATATCCCCACCCTCAGCAAACACATAAATACATAAATTCACATACATATGCCCACGAATAAGAAAATGATAATACTAATCAAGAAAATGTGTTATCTTCAGCTTTGTGGTTCAGATATTTACCCAACTTTATCAAATGTTATGATACCATTGCATTAATTTTAAAATCTAGGAAAATATTACTAATCAAATTTTATGGCCAGGCATGGTAGCACACGCTTGTAATCCCAGTACTTGGGAGCTGAGACCAGAGGATCTGGGTTCGCGGCCAGCCTCAGCTACTTGGTGAGGCCCTCCGCAACTTAGCAAGACCCTGTTTCAAAATAAAGAATAAAAAATAGGGCTGGGGGTGTAGCCCGGAGGTAGAATGCCCCTGGGTTCAATCCCCAGTACCGCCAAAAAAAAAAAAAAATGTATGAGGAAAAAGTTAACCTAATTATGAAATGAAACTAAGCCAACAAGTAATGAAATACTGTGAATCATCATTAACCTTAAATTCTACATTACATGGATGCAGAAAGATTCCAGGTAAAAGATTCAGATTGTATGCTGGCAAATAGTTCACTTAACCTGCTCCTATATTCTGCAGGTTTCTTTCCCAGGTTTTTTTTTTTTTTTTTTGCAGAACTGGGGATTGAGCCCTGGGGCAGTCTACCTTTGAGAGCTACACCCCCAGTCCTATTTTTTTTATTCTTTATTTTGAAACAGGGTCTCACTAAGTTGCCAGGGGCCTCACTAAGTAGCTGAGGCTGGCTGCAAACCTGTGATCCTCCTGTCTCAGTCTCCCAAGTACTGGGATTAAAAGTGTGCACCACCACGCCCTGCCCTAGGTTTTTCTTTTTAAAATAACTTAAATTTGTAATCTATTCCCATTCATTTGCTCATTTGCTTGAACACAGCATTGCTTGTGGGATAAAAATTGAAATGAAGTATAACCTTTTCATGGAGATGAGGCATTTCTAAAACCCTCTAAATTCTTCTAAGCTCTGAAATTCCAGATATTGTCTTTTGGAGTCTGTTAATTCTGGAGTTGGAAAGAGAAAACAGATCACAATGCAGAACTGCAGTATCTACTCTTCAAGCTAAGAGCCATGACTCTGCCTGTGGTCAAATAGCAGGGTGGGAGTAGTAACTGCAATTTACCGGGCAATGTTAATTAGTCTAAACTTCTTTCAAAAACTGCTTCGCTACTTTTTTTTCTGGTGTAGGTAATATTTTTATTTTTTATTTATTTATTTATTTTTTTGCGGTACTGGGGATTGAACCCAGGGGCATTCTACCTCTGAGCTACACCCCAGCCCTATTTTTTATTCTTTATTTTGAAACAGGGTCTCACTAAGTAGCTGAGCCTGTTGGCGAACCTGCGATCCTCCTGTCTCAGCCTCCCAAGTACTGGGATTACAAGCGTGGGACACCACGCCCAGCTATTTATTTTTTATTGGTGCACTGTAATCATACATCTTGATGTAGTTCAGGGTGAAAGAGGCATACATGCACACAGCACTCCTTGAGCCCTCCCCCAGTTCCCACCCCACTCCCTCTCCCTCCCCACCTTCCTGTGCTCAACACAGTGATTGGCTTTGATAAGTTTATGTATGTTCATCATGTCCATTGAAGTGTTTCCCTCATCAAATCTCCCTCCCCCCTCCTGTCAGGTTTCTCCTCCTTTGTCTGGAGTCCCTCCTGTGTCCCAATTTCTCCCTAGCTTCTGCATAAGAGGGAGAACATCTGACCTTTCACTTTTTGTGACTGACTAATGTCACTTAGCATAATATTTTCCAGTTCCATCCATTTCCCTGCAAATGACATAATTTTGTTCTGCTTTATGGCTGAGTAGAATTCCATTGTATGTATATCCCATAATTTTATAATCCATTCATCTCTTGATGGACATCTCAGCTGGTTCCATAGTTTGACAATTATGAATTGTGCAGCTGTAAACATAGATATGCATGCATTACCATGGTAGTCTGGTTACTGCTTAGCTACTTAGTGAATAAATTTTATAAGCTATATAAAACTCCATTAAACAGATCACTGAACAAAATATTTACTATGTAGAAATATTTTTTGTTGTTATTGGGGGTTGACCCAGGAGCTTTCTACCTCTGAGCTACAACCTGGCCTGCCTATTTATTTATTATTTAGAAACAGGATCTTGCTAAGTTGCTGAGGGTCTTGCTAAGTTACTGGCTCCTCCTGTCTCCGCCTCCTAAGTACTGGGATTACAGGTGTGTGGCACCACACCTGGCTAGAAATAAATATTTTTGAGTTCCTACTATGGGTTAGGCAATATATTAGGCACAGGAGATAAGGTAGTGAATATGATAATTTTTGCCCCTTTTTTTTGTGGTACTGGGGATTGAACGCAGGGGCATTCTACCTCTGCGCTACACCCCCGGCCCTATTTTTTATACTTTACTTTGAAACCAGGTCTCAGGAAGTTGCGGAGGGCCTCACTAAGGAGAGAGAGAGAGAGAGACAGAGAGAGACAGACACAGAGAGAGAGAGAGTTGAGGCTGGCTGCGAACCCGGATCCTCCGGTCTCCGCCTCCCACAGTACTGGGATTACAAGCGTGGGCCACCACGCCCAGCTAATTTTTACCCTTTTACTTAAGGAACTTACATTAGTGACAAATTTTGGATGAGTAATCAAATCAATGAATTAATAAATGGCAGTATTGTAAAAGTCAGTATTCAGATCTTCTATATTTAAATAAGTTTTATAGTCTTCTATAAGTAGATCCTACATATTTGGGTAGAGTTAGTCTTAGAAAGTTTATGGTGTGTATGTCCCTATTAGTCATAGAATTTTTCCTACTATCTCTTCTGTTTCCTATTGGGATATTGATGTTTTCAGGTTTTTTCTTGTTTTTCATAGTCTTACTGATTTCTGTTTAAGAAGATTTTACTTGGCATTTTTGGGTTTTCTAAAAATCACGTTCTTTAGTTACTAACCTTTCCCTACTGTTCCTTTCCACAAGTTAGTCCTTTATTTCCTCTCTCTCTCTCTCTCTCTCTCTCTCTCTCTCTTCCTCTGTCTTTTACTTCTGTTTTGGGTCTTATTGTACTACAGAAATTCTAGAATAATGTTAAATAAGAAAATTGGGAATTTTGTTTCCCCTTTATTTTAATGAGATTTCTGTTGTTATTGTTAATATTATATGATGTGATCTCTCTTCATAGATATCATTTTCTTATAAGAAGGAAGTATTCTTCTTCCATTTTTCTTCCCTTTAGATTTTGTTAGGAATGCATTTTTTCAAGTTCTTAATATTTATTTCACTCTCAGAGTATGACTTTAAGTAATTTTTCCCAAAAATGGCATTTGGTGCTATAATTTTTGAATTCTTGAATAACAGAGTCCCGCTATTATCATATATAATCAATGTCTAGAAGGGAAAAATTCTTAGGTTACAAAATTTCTCTTTCAAATGCAATATACAAATGGGAATGCAAAATGCTACAACCACTTTGGAATGTGTTTTGGCAAATTATTAAAAGTTAAACATACACCCGCCATATAACTCATTTATCCCACTGCTAGCTATCTACTTAATAAAAATGGAAATTTATATTCACATAGAACCCCATAAGTAGTAAGCAACAAAAATGATTCACAATAACTCCAAACTGTAAGCAACCCAGATATCCTTAAATCATTCCATACAATGGCATATCACTCAGCCTTATAAATGAACAAACTATTGACTCACACAACATGAGTGAATTTTAAACGCATTTTCATAAGTAAAAGAAGAGTCAAATGGCTATATGTTGTGTGATTTCATTTTACATGTCAAGAGGGACAAGTATAGGTAGGAATGCAGATCATTGGTGGCTAGAGGTTTGGGGGTAGAAAGAGAGATTGCCATAGAAAGTGTAACTTGCATTTTTGGGAGTGTAGCAGAATGTAGTGAACACATGACTCTAGGCATTTGGCAAACGCATAGAACTGTACACACAAAAAGTAAATTGTATTGTATGAAAACAACAGGAACAAAATCAAACAAGATGTGAGGGAAAAGATGAGTGCAGACAGTGACAAGGGAATCTAACTATATTATAAGTGAATCACATGATTATGCTGAAGGGGATAGGGAAGAAAGGAGATGACCTAAGAAACTCTGGAACATGCATTTTGACTGGGTACTTTAAAGCTAAGGACCAAAAGAGCTGTGCACAAACACTGTTCAGCTTTGATGTGTGTATATGCTTAGTCAGTTATCACACATTTCTTTCCTTGCTCTACCCATGGAAAGAGGATAAACATTACTCCAGTAGCAATGAGCATCGCCAACACCTAGAACTTGGTTTCTAAATTCCTTTCTCCAATAAAAGCAACAGGACTCTTTGGAAAAATAGTTAATTCTAGGGGCCGAGACAGGGGAAATATAATATAATGGAGCATCTGAAAGTGAAGCAAAGAAAAAGAAGAAAAGATGGGAGTGTATGATAAGAGCATAGGAGCCACCCTGGAAAAGTTACAACTTGCCAAATTTGCAGCAATTTAAGCAGCAAAATGATGGTTGCATTGGATAATAACCATATAATAAAATAAACATTCCTGAATCCATACTAATATAAATAACCAAGTAAATGGAGGGAGAAATGACAACTCTTCCTTAAAGAATAATTCCAATTAATAATATGAAGGGATGAGGGGAACAGAAGTCATTAAAACACCACAGGAACAATCATCACACAATGGAGGATAAAATTAGTGGGTGAAAGTTTATGCAAAAGTAGAATATTTGCATAACACCAAAGTATCTACCTCCAAATAGTAATTCCAGATGGAAAATAATGACTTTACAGAGAAGAATCCTAACAAGTACCAACTTAATCAAGTGATTAAGGGGAACCAATAACAAAACATACTGACACTATATAATCCCTGTTATGATACACTGAGAAAGGCATTGTTACCTCTGTGCTTTTCTTCCCATTCATGTACAACTTTATAAGAAAGCATCAGATAAAAGCAAATTGAGATTCTCAGCAATAAAGAAGAACAAAATTATGTCATTTCTAGGAAAATGGATGGACCTGGAGAACATTATGTTAAATGAGATTAGCCCATCACAGATAGTGAAAGGTCTTATGTTTTCTCTCATATGCAGAAGCTAGAGAATAATTGGGATATAAGAGGGCTTTAGATAACGGGAGAGAAACCCCAGTGGAGTGAAGGAGGTGGTCTGGGAGAAGGTGGGGGGTAGAGAATTAATGAAGGAAACACTTACATTGACGTTATGTATATATGTGAAATTACCAATGCCAATCTCAATATCATGCATGGGGAAGGAGAGGAGTGGGGAGGGAGGTGGGGGGAAGCTCGCCAAGTGCTGTGTGAATGTATGTCACCATCGCTATGAACTACATTATGATGTGAGACTACAATGCACCAATAAAAGTATATCTAAAAAATAATTAACCAGTGCCCTTCAAAAGTATCAAAGTCATGAAAAACAGACCGACTCAGGAACTGTCACAAATTGGAGATGACTAAGGAGACATGACAATTGAATGTAAAGTGTGATACTGAACAACAAAAGGGCATTAGTGGAAAACTGGTAAATTCTGAAGAAGTTCTGTACCTTGGGTAATAGTATTATCCACAACCAAAGTTAATTCTTTTTTTTTTTTTTTGCGGTACCGGGGATTGAACCCAGGGGCATTCTACCTCCGAGCTACACCCTCGGCCCTATTTTTTTATACTTTATTTTGAAACCGGGTCTCACGAAGTTGCGGAGGGCCTCACTAGGTAGAGAGAGAGAAAGAGAGACAGGGAGAGAGAGAGAGAGAGAGAGAGAGAGAGAGAGAGCTGAGGCTGGCCGTGAACCCAGATCCTCGGGTCTCCGCCTCCCAAAGTACTGGGATTACAAGCGTGCACCACCATGCCCGGCCAAAGTTAATTCCTAGTTTTGATAAATGCCCTTTGGTTATGTAAGATGTCAACATAAGGGGACTCCAGGTGAAGGGTCTGTGGAAACTATGTACTATTTTTTTGCAACTTTTCTGTCAGTGAAATAAGAAAATATGGTGCTACAATTCATAATAGCCAAGTTATGTAACCAACCTAGGTGTCTGTCAACAGATGAATGGATAAGGAAAATGTGGCATATGTACATAAGAGAGTTTTAGTTGGCCACAGAGAAGAAAGAAATAATGTCATCTGCAGGTAAATGGATAGAACTGGAGAACATCATGCTAAGTGAGATGAGCCAGACTCAGAAAATCAAGGGCTGCATGCTTTCTCGCATATGTGGAAACTATAGAGAAAAAGGAAAGAAAACGGGCCTCATGGAAATGAGGAGAGAGACCAGTAGAATAGTGGAAGAGGGCTGGTGGAGGGAGGAGGAGAGGAGGAGGGGAGGGACGTTTAGAGAAAGAAATGGACCAACTGATGTTATGTGCATACATGAATGTATCACTATGAATCTCTATCACGTGTGGAGAGGGATGCGGGGAGGAAAAGGACAGGTTTGAGAAAACAGATCAAATAATGTTATGTCCATACATGAATATATCACTATGAATCCCTGTAACATGTTCAAGTACAATGAAACAATAAAAATAAAAGATGGTGCCAAACAAGGCTGTCAATGTCACATTATCATCTTACGGCATTTAATGCTTCAGGGGCATATAAAGCTAGCTTTTTTGTCACTTTTTAGTAACCTGGTTTGTTTTTCACCTGCTGGGGGGAAGCTCACCAAGTGCTGTGGATGTTTTAAATTTATTTCCCCCTTTCTTGAAATTAATGAGGCCTTATCTATTGTTAATTTGATTTTCTCCAGTGTCACACAGTATTCTAATATTTTTGACTGACACATTTCGTCTGATCCCCATAGTAGACATGTTTCAGTGGCATTTTTTTCATAGTGATTTTACTTTCATTTAACTTGCAGCATATTTTCACAAGCATCACCTGGGTTCTTTGAGTTATTCATCTTCCAAGTAGGAAAGGGCCACTGAAATCCCTTTCTCCACCTGTGGTTCATGGAAAAACCATTGACTACAGGTTTCTTGATATACTGTTTTCAGAGTTGTGAGATTTTTAAAATCAACTTTTGTATTTTGATAGCTCTTTTTTTTTTTTTTTTTGCGGTACCGGGTATTGAACGCAGGGGTGTTCTACCTTCGCGCTACGCCCCCGGCCCTATTTTTTTTTTTATACTTTATTTTGAAACCGTGTCTCACGAAGTTGTGGAGGGCCTCACTAAGGAGAGAGAGAGAGAGAGAGAGAGAGAGAGAGAGAGACAGAGACAGAGAACGAGAGAGCTGAGGCTGGCTGTGAACCTGGATCCTCCGGTCTCTGACTCCCAAAGTACTGGGATTACAAGCATGCGCCACAATGCCCGGCTTTTTGATAGCTATTTTATTGGGAAGTTGGAATAGTTTGTATTAAGGGCTGCTAGATGAAGGTCGTTTTAAATAAGAAACTACCTATTCAAAATGTTTGATATCTAAATTGTGAATTTTTAAATGATAGCGGAATTTCTATGGAGGAAGAATATTTGCATTGTGAACATCATATCTGGAACTCCTGTACCTTAGAACCAGAAAAGAGAATGGGAAATAATCGTTTAGATTTCACAGGAAAATTAAAGCAAGATATTTTGATTTTCTCTACAAGAATTATGAAGTTAGATAGTAGCCTGGAAACCAGTAAAGCTGATTGCAAAATGAATATTTAAAAGCCCTCTGACTTAATGCGTGCTTGTTTCCATTCCCTTTATTCTTTACAAAGAGTCCTCTGTAAATATTGCTTTAAGGATTATCAGGCTTCAATTTTCAAATTCATCCAAAGGCCATAATTTAAGCCATAATATTGGCTTTACAAATGTAAACAGTGATTGAACCACTCTCCTTTAGCTAATAGGAATGCCAATGAAATTGGAGTCAATTAAATAATTAATTTATTAACCTAATGTATTACTGCTGCACGACATGCCATGGCACACACAGCCAGGAGGAGGGCGGGGAGAGCACAGAACTACACCAAGGTAAGGGAATGGAAGCCAGCATATTGTAAGAACTCGATCCACAGAGAAGAGCAAAACATTTACTAAAATTCCAATGCACTGATTTCATCTGTTATAGTTTCACAATGGCTGAAGATGGAAAAATCCTAAGAGATTTTAAAGGTTTTCATTAGATTACAAGGATACTTAGTGTGGGAAAAAATTAATGTCTCCAGGTTATGTTTGACTTGGCTTCTCTCATCCTCTGCCTCTGGACACCAGCTGCAGGGAGCTGCCTTGTCTAAACTCCAGTCACATCTCTTCAGTGGCTCTTCATTAGTGACTTACCACTGCTGAGAGAAGGTTTAAGCTCTTTATCAATCAACACATGCAAACCCTTTTATGATTTGGTTCCTGCTCACATCCCCATCCTCATCTGCCACTACACTTTTTCCATCCTACCCTTCATTAAGACCTTCACTTCCCCCTGCGGCCTGTGCTGGCTCAGTCACTCTTCAGCTATTCACAGAGCAAAGAGCAGATTATTTACTGTGAACTATTCATCTTTCAAGACCTAACATGGATGTCCTTTCTTCTGCTACATTTTCTCCATGCATTCTGTCTCTGGTCTCCTTCTCTGCTTCCCCCTGGCAGGTTATCTCATTTTTTTCCCTTTATGATAATATAGAGGTGTGTGATTACTTCTAAGATTACATAACTTGAAAGATTATTTGGAATTATTTTTTAAACTTCTGCTGTCCTTCCCTTTTTGAGGGCAGGCAAGCAGTTATCTCGATAACTTGACAAGCTAGTGAGATACTTGGTAATACTGCTCAGTAAATGCTTGGGGGAAATGAATGGATAAACAGGCAGTAGCACAGTGCTATCTCTGGGAAGGTGGGGAACAGGTTCTCAGTAGTTACAACCCTTCCTGTAACTCACCTCCCACAGTGCTCTGCCTCAGGTGTTCTTGTGTATCTGAGCATGGAAGAACAATGAGGACAGTTTGTGGGGTTTTGTTTTCATGTTTTCTGACCCAAGGTCAGACTATACCAAAAGTGCAGCCAGAGTTGGATTCCTTTGGAAAGCTTTTATGGATGTTATGACATAGTAATAAATATATGTTTGGTTTCTGCCCACATTCATGACACAGAGCTCCTAAAACTATCCTTGTAATTTCCAGAGTGATAGAAATAATAGGAGCAATTTTTGTTTACTATTTGGTCTCAGTCCCTGGGTCTAACACAAAAGCTCCTAAGACCCTTGGAATCTCCAAAGTGATGAATGTCTTCCTGCATTTTAATGAGACAGCTGGTGGCTGGGGTTCTTAGATAGCAGCAGAATGGGGCTGGTTGCCAGAAAGACCAACACATGGTTGGAGGGTTGGAACTTTTAGTCTCACCCCCAACCTACAGGGAAGAGAGAGGAGATAGAAATCCAGTCAGTCGCCAATGGCCAATGACTTAATCAATCATGTCTATCTAATGAAACCTCCAAAAAATTCTAAATGATGTTTTTGCCTCCATAAAATTCCTACAGGAGAGGATGCCTCTAGTTTGGTGAATGCATCCTTGTGCTGGGAAGGTGGTGTGCCCCAACTCCACGTGCACAGGGCTCCTGTATTCAGGCCACTTCTGGATCTCACAGTAGGTACTTCCTCATATGGCTGTTGATTTGTGCCCATTACAATATTCTTTTTTTTTGTGTGTGGTACTGGGGATTGAACCCAGGGGCATTCATTCTACTTCCAAGCCATACCCCCAGACCTATTTTTTTAATTCTCCATTTTGAAACAGGGTCTCACTAGGTTGCAGAGGGCCTCACTAAGTAGCTGAGGCTGGCTACGAACCCGGATCCTCAGGTCTCAGCCTCCCAAGTACTGGGATGTACAAGCATGCCCCACCATGCCCGGCTTACAATATTCTTTACAGTAAACTGGTAAACATAAGTAAAGTGTTTTCCTGGGTTCAGTGAGACATTCTAGCAAATTATTAAATCTGAGGAGGCTACAGGAACTCTAGATTTGTAGCCAAGTTGGAAAGAAGTGTGGGTAACCTGGGGACCCACTAGTTGTGATGGGCATCTGAAGTAAGGGCAGTCTTGTGGGACTGAGCTTTCAATCTGTGGGGTCTGTACTAACTCTGGATAGTGAGTGTCAGAACTGAATGAAATTGGAGGATACACAATTGGTGTCTGCAGAGAACTGGTGAACTGCTTGGTGTGAAAACCTACACATATGGAATGAGAAGTATCAGTGAGTAGAGAAACAGTTTTCCTAGAGACAACAAGTGTAGAAGGAAGGAAAGGAGGAAGCAGAGCAAGGAAGGCAGGATTACCAACAATGGGTGCTGCTTTCCCTTTCAGATTTATTATCCTATTTAATGCTGAAACAACCAATCAGGGTAAATATTGTTATTTCCATTGTGACAGCTAAGGAAACTGGGACTATTAATGTAATTTACACCAGGCCACACACCTGACCAGTGGGAGGCTAGAAGTTAAAGTTGTATTGGCTCATTCAACATTCAGTACTCTTTTTAGAATGTAGGAAATCAATATTTTTTCAATTCTGCAAAACTGTGATAACCATTCTGTAAGTATACTGAACTCGACCCAGTTTTGTTTTTTCAACTTTATACAATAGGGTTCAGAAACATTTGCCTATCATTTCTACCATACTTCATCTGGTAGTCATTATCTATTGGACATTTACTGGATATTTTGTAAGGGCCAAACACCAAGCTGGACACTTGGTATAAGATATAGTCCCTGTACTCAAGAAGTTCTTTTGCCTCTTTCTCTCCCTCCCTTCCTTCTGTCTGTCTGTCCATCCATTTGTCCTTCCTTTCCTTTATTTGTACTAGGGATTGAATCCAGGGGCATTCTACCTCCAAGCTATACTCCAGACCTTTTTATTTTTTATTTGGAAACAGGGTCTCACTAAGTTACCATGTGCTGACCTTGAACCTGCAATCCTCTAGTCTCGGCCTCCTAAATACTGGGATTATAGGCATGTACCACCATGTCCAGCTCTTGCCTTTTTTTTTTTTTATCAAAGAAGGGCTGTGTTGGTCAAAATTCTCACTCCTGTTACCCAATAAGTCTGACCACACACAACTTAGAGGAAGGAAGATTTATTTGCTGAAAGTTTGCTTGGAGATTTTGAGTTCAATCCATGTGAGGTTGGAGTCTCCTGATGTCAGGGCATGGTGTCAGGAAGCAGAGAGGGAGAGCAGAAGGCTAAGATCTCACAGCATGGAGGCAGGAAGCAGAGAGAGAGGGAGAGTAGGGGGAGGAGGAACCATATAGTTCCCAAGGCCACATCACCAGAGACCCCTCCTTAGCAATGAAGCCCTGCTTCCAACATTGCTACCTTGTTTCTAGAAGGGCTAGGGGAACATTGTAAATATAAACCATTACAAAGGCAACCTACTTTTCAGCCCATTTATGAGTTCTCTTCTGCTTTTAAACAGGTTAACCACTCACACAAGAACACATCTCACACTCTTTATGTTAGAATGTCTTACCCCTTTTTGTTTCTAGTCTAAAAGACAGGCTCAAGCTGGATCTTCTTCATGTTCAACAAAAATTTCCTATTCTTTATATATGAAAATATTTAAGAAGTTTATGTGCATATTTTATACTATTATCATCTAAAAAGTAGTAACATTTTATGAAATACTAATATGTATACATATGTACACACACACACACACACACACACACGCACACACACACACACACACACAAAGTGCACAGACCAGAGGAAACTGAATCTAAGTAATTGTTTAACATTGTCATTTCAATTTTTAATTCTGTACTTTCTGTGCCTTTTCAATGAAAAATCCACAACTCAGGATGAAATCATTTCCCCAAATGAAATACTGGCAGCTGGACATACTGGTTGTCTATTATGTATCAAGCCACCTCAAAACTTTGTGAATTAAAACAATGTGATTTGTTATTTCCCACAGTTCTCTGGGAAGTTCTGCTAGTCTTGCCTAGGCTTACTCACAGTCAGCTGGCAGCTCATCTAGTCAGGCCAGGCACCTCTGGTCAATGGCCTCTCATGCCAGTCTTCCTCACAGTGTGGTGGCCTCAGGGTTCCCAAAGGGCAGCCCAATGTGCCCATACTCATCCAGGCTCTACTCCTGTCATGCTTGTTGACGCCTATGGACTAACACAAGTCATATGACCAGAGGAGTGTGAAATCCTAGGACTTGTGATTTATCAGATGGTCATTACTATAATAATCTACTACACTGAGTGTTATTAGAGCACAGTTAAAATGCTATCCTTGAGGCTGAGGATATACTATAATAAACTACACAGAGTTTTGAGGATTCTGAAGATTATTAATAGGCAACTATTAAAAGAATATGAAATTTTGGTCGGGCGTGGTGGCGCACACTTGTAATCCCAGTACTTTGGGAGGCGGAGACCGGAGGATCCGGGTTTGCGGCCAGCCTCAGCGCTCTCTCTCTCTCTCTCTCTCTCTCCCTGTCTTTCTCTCTCTCTCTCTCTCTCTCTCTACTTAGTGAGGACCTCCGCAACTTCGTGAGACCCGGTTTCAAAATAAAGTATAAAAAAAATAGGGCCGGGGGTGTAGCGCGGAGGTAGAACGCCCCTGGGTTCAATCCCCGGTACCGCAAAAAAAAAAAAAAGAATATGAAATTTTGTTGAGAGATATATGCATAGATTTAAGTGCTTCTTTGAATTTATAAGGAAGCCACATATTAAACATTTCTTTTCTATTGATCCCATTTGCCTTTAGAAACCCACCACAGGTTTTACCTGTAGCTACTGGATCAAATTTGACAGTCTTTCCTTTATTAAAAATTCCAAGTCTCCAGAAGGATTGCCCCTCTACTCTGGTCTTGTTTCAGGAAATAATACTCAACAAGCTCTCCATTCACAACAGTAAGCTGTCAATTCATAGCATATGAATGCATGTTCTGGACAAACATAGTAGAACAGGGTCCATAAAAACTGCTAGCATCAGTTAATTGTGATTCTTAAAAAGTTGGGTTTCAACTCCATCTGTTTAAGTTATTGAACCCAGGGCTTCATGAATTCAAAGCAAGTGTTCTACCACTGAGCTCTATCTCCAGTCCCATTTTTAATTTTTAAAAAACTCCTCATAGGGTAGAATGCCCCTGGGTTCAATCCCCAGTACTGCAAAAATAAATAAATAAATAAATAAATAAATAAATAAATAAATATAAAAATAAGAAGTTAAATAGGGCTGGGGGTGTAGCTCAGAGGCAGAATGCCCTGGGTTCAATCCCCAGTACCATAAATAAAAAAAACTCCTCATACTATGATGCACCAATAAAAGTATAAAAATAATATCCTCATAACTTTTAAAAATTACAATTGGTGCTCACTTCAGCAGCACATATACTAAAATTGGAACGATACAGAGAAGATTAGCATGGCCCCTGCGCAAGGATGACACGCAAATTCGTGAAGCGTTTCATATTTTTTGACCAATGTGTGCATGCATACTTCTACCACTTTGAAATCCATCAAGATGTATGATTATAATACACCAATAAATAATGATAATAATAATAATATGAAAGATAAAAAAGTGCTGAAAGAAAAATGTTACAAATGGTTATAGATTGATATAGTATATTATAAACAATTCATACTTTTGTTTATATGGTTTTCTTTTGTTATTGGTGTACCAATGCCAATATTTATTGACCTTCATAAAGCAGTGAAAAATATTTCTATTTGCAAGAAGTAATGAGGTAAGAACAACACATGACAGTGATATTGATGCGAGAAGGGATGAGTGACAACAAGTAAGTAATAAGCAGATGTTTAATTCATACCTATTAGTAAAAATAAATTTTCTCATGCATCTTTGTAATCAATAACATTCTGCAATCCTGGCTCCAGGCAAACACTGCTCTGCTTTCTGTCATTATAGTTTTGCTTTTTCTAGAATTTTATAATTACAGGATCATATACTATATTTTCTTTTGTCTTTGATTCTTTCATTTACATTTGAGGATAATTCATATGTTTGAGTTATTAATATTTTGTTGCTTTTTATTTCTGAGTAGTATTTCATAGCATGGATATACCACAACTTGTTTATTCATTCAACAGTCGAACAATTAAATGGGTTGCTTCCCATTTGGACTGTTTTGAATAATGCTGTTGTAAACATCTGCAACCACATAATCCTGTGGGCATGTGTTTTTATTTCACTTGGGCAAATTACCTAGAAGGAGTACTGTCAGTCTGTTTTCCAAAGTGGCTGTGCCACATTCCCACCAGCAGTATATGGAAGTTTCAGTTACTCTACATTCCTGTCAACATTTATTATTGTCAATCCATTTAATTTTAACTATTCTTGTAGTTATGCAGCAATATCTCACTGGGGTAGTAATTTACATTTCCCTCATAACTAGTGATGTTGAATGTCTTTACTTGTGCTTCTTGGCCTAGTGGAAGGACCTTAGCTCTCTGGGGACCCTATCCTCAGGAAATTAAGGTGGTGCTTGTGGGACCCTGAGTTAGTTCTCACAAGAGCAACTTGTTATAAAACCCTGGATCACTCTGGCTTCATGTCTGACCATGTGATCTTTCCCTCTCACTGTCATTGTGGCGCCACCTGCCATGAGGTTCTCACCAGAGCCAAGATGATGCTGGTGCCATGACCTTGAACCTTCAGAACTGTGAGCTAAAAACTTCCTTCCTTCCTTCCTTCCTTCCTTCCTTCCTTCCTTCCTTCCCTCCCTCCCTCCCTCCCTCCCTCCCTCCTTCCTTCCTTCCTTCCTTCCTTCCTTCCTTCCCTCCTTCCTTCCTTCTTCTTTCTTTCAGGGAGGGGGGTACTGGGGATTGAATCCAGGGGTGTTTTACCTCTGAGCTATACCCCCCAGTCCTTTTCACTGTTTTATTTTGGTCTTGCTAAATTGCTGAAGCTGGCTTCCAACCCGAGAGCCTACTCTCTCAGCCTCCCAAGTACTGGGATTACAGGCATGCACCACCACATCCACCTAATCTCTTTTCTTTATAAAGTTGCCCAGCCTCACCAGGTGGGGTGGAGCACACCTGTAATTGCAGTACTTGGGAGGCTGAGACAGGAGGATCACAAGTTTGAGGCCAGCCTCAACAACTATAAAGTTATCTGACCTCAAGTATTTTGTCATAGTCATGGGAAAATTGAGTAAAAAAGTATGCAAAAGGATCTAGGTTCATATTTTACCCATATAGATATCCAGTTGTTCCAGTGGCATTGTTAAAAAGGCCTTTTCTCCATTGAATTTCTTTAACACTTTTGTCAAAAATAAATTGATCATTTAAGTGTGGATCTATTTCTGGACTCCCTGTTAAGATCCATTTTCCTATATACCTATTCTGATCCCAGTTTTACACTGTCTTGATTCTTGTAAATTTATAGTAATCTTCAAATCTGGTGATGTAACTCCAACTTTCTTGTTCTTTTTCAAAATTGTTTTGGCTATTCTGAATTATCTATTTATTTATTTATTTATTTATTTGTGGTACTGGGGATGGAACCCAGGGGCATTCTACCTCCAACCTACACCTCCAATACTATTTTATTCTTTTATTTTGAAACAGGGTCTCACTAAGTTGCAGAGGATCTCACTAAGTTCCTGAATTCTTTATTTTTTATATGAATTTTTAAATCATGTCAATTTATTCAAAGAATCTTGTTTGGATTTTGATTGGAATTGCATAGAATTTAAAGATCAACTGACGAGGACTGTCATCATGAAATATTAAGTCTCCAATCCTGAGCATGGTGTATCCTCCATTTACATACTTTACTTCTCCTTTGCAATGTTTTAATTTCTTTTTGCAATGTTTTATAGTTTTCAGTATTCAAGTCTTGCATTTCTTTTGGTATATTTATTCCTAATCTTTTTATGCTATTTTAAATGGAGGTTAAAAATTTTTTTTCTTATAAGTTGCTTTTTGCTAGTATGTAGAAATAGTTTTTATATTGACCTTGTATCCTACGATCTTGCTAAATTTATTCATTAAATTTAATAGTTATTTTGTGGATTCCTTGGGGGTTTTCTGACTATACAATCATGTCATCTGCAAACAAGGACAGCTTTACTTCCCCCTTTCCATTTGCATGCCTTTTATCTCCCTTCTTGTCTTATTGTACTGACAGGGGACACTCAGTACAATGTTACATAAAAGTGGAGAGAGGATACATCCTTGCCTTTTCCTGATCTTTGGGTATGATGCTAGCTATAGGTTTTTCATAGGTGCCCTAATCAAGTTGAGTATGTTCTTCTTTTTTTTTCTAGTTTGCTGAGTTTTTATCCTGACATGGTCTTGTCAAGTGTTTTTCTACATCTATTACATTGACCATATGGTTTTTCTCCCATGCTCTTTTGATATGGTGAACTGCATTGATTGATTTTCAGGCACATGTAAATAATTTGACCTAAACTGGAAAATGAAGGATAGAACATAAGAGGATAAAACATAATACTATCATTAAAAATGGAAAATAAAAACATGTGTCAAAATATTACTTACCTATGCACCCTTTTAAAAAAAACTCAATAGAAAAATACTAAATGTTAGGTGTCTGATTTAGTATGGGCAAGGAATGGAACGTATTCAAAGGAGAGAAAATATGTAATGTTTTCCTTTCTTTTCTAATCTTTAAATTTTGCATGTTTGTTGCAATTGCTTATTTCTAGTGGTTCTGACAGTGTATTAAAAAGTTGACAACTCAATACTAAATTCTATTTTAAAACATTTCAAATCATTTACCTAAAGTCATATTTTTTTCCTACAGAAAGAGCTTATCTTTAGGTAACTTGTTTGTATCTGGATATATAATAAAATTAAATTCCCAGCTAAAAGTTTTAGCAGTGATTCAGATTCCTTTATAATAAAAACAAAAATATTTCTGTGATTAAATTTAACTGTAGTATTGGGCTAGTGCCTGGTGCTTTTGATTCCATGAAAGTTTAATTTCATTCTAGAAAGAAAACATTTGGGTGATTAAGGGCAGGACTAAGCACCCATCCCCACAAAAACTGAACATAAAATGAAACAATTCATCATGCAAAAAAAAAGCCTCCATAAAAATACAGTTTCCTGAAAGGTAAATTATAAAAGTATGCATTTAGCCAATCATTTTAAATACCATAATTATACAGACTGCTCATCAAAAGACTTTTAAGACTCATTAAAATCATAAAACAATTCTAATTAAATCCATATTTAAATTAAGTTTCTATAGCTAACCTACATGGTACTTTAAATCAAACAAAAAAGTTGTATAAAAGATCCGATTAATTGTAAGTTTTTGTAAGAATTAAAGCCTAATTACTCTATGATTAAGTTTCCCCAAAATGTAATCATCAATGGCTCTATTCAGAAGAATTAGCCTTCTGTACCCCAGATGCCAGTGGAGTGCTGCAGCCTGCCTTTGACACCAGCAAACCTATTCATCTGAAATCAGCATGACTGTGGAAACTTTACCTCCACCCCCACTGGGGATCCAAGTGGCTGACCAAACAAAGCCGCATATTTTATACAGATAACTGTCTCCCTATCTGTTCAGCTCCCTATCTGATTAAATGGATTCCTGTTCATCAGCAAATTAAAAAATCCAGGTCAGAGCAGGTTTTGGAAACAATGGTCATTTCCAAGATTCCCATGTCGATGGGAGACGATGTACAAGAATAAGATTTGCCATTTACAGAGAAAGAGAGGACGGCCCTCAAGCATTGCCTTCGAACTCTGTGCAAGGATTCTTTCTTACTTAGCTACTTGAAGTGTTTTTCATTTTTATTAGCCCAACTTCCCACGGGAAAGAAAATAAAAAAGCTCGGTGACATCGCTGCCTCTTGTGTGTTCTCCGAAACTAATTAACCCTATGAAGTTATTAGGGCAGCATCATTTTTTTCTATGACATCACACAAGGTGAAGGTCACTTCTATAATATTCTTGGCTTCATTCATATGGTGCATATCCCAGAAAATATAATTTATGTAATTTCCCCAGTGCCCCGATAGCCAAGTGATTAGTTATTATGGTACATAAAAAGTTCAGACATATCACATGTGATTTATAGCTTCTATTTATGATAATCTAATTTTCTTTTATGGTAAAAAGAAATTCACTATTTGTGTTTTATAGATTGTTATTTTGAGGAAATGACTATTTAAAGTACCTTTTCGTTTGATGCTTGCTTATTGCAAGGCATTGGGAAGCTGAAGCACCCAAATGATTCGGATATAAGAGCAGTTTATCTAGTTAACGAGAACTTTTTCTGCACTACCCCCTTGTCTGTCTGGTGGCAGGATGTTTATCTGGCAACAGGTTAAATCAGACTGCTGGAGCTGAGCATGGTGGCGCACACTTGTCATCCCAGTACTTGGGAGGGTGAGACAGGAGGATCATAGGTTCGAGGACAGCCTCAGCAAGCAGTGAGACTCATCAACCTAGTGAGACCCTGTTTCCAAATAAGAAATAAAATTGGGCTAGGGGTATAGCTTGGAGGTAGAATGGCCCTGGGTTCCATCCCCAGTACCACAAAAAATTTAAAAAATTAAAAATTAAAAATAAATCAGACTGCTGCTACCTGCACTCCACCCCATAAATACCAGTGAAGGAACAATGGTTCTGGGCAGCTGGAGCTGAATAGAGGATCCAACAAATACAAGATTCCTTTCCCCTCAGGTGCACTATCCCTGACTCAAAAATCCCCTGGCTCTGTGCCATAAAAACCTTTCCCAGACTTTTTATTTTTATTTTTTGAGTACTGGGGGTTGAACCCAGGGGCATTCTACCTCCGAGCTACACCCCCAGCCCCGTTTTTTGTTCTTTATTTTGAAACCGGGTCTCACTAAGTTGTGGAGGGCCTCACTAAGTAGCTGAGGCTGGCTGCAAACCTGGATCTTCCAGTCTTAGCCTCCCAAGTACTGGGATTATAGGTGTGCGCCACCACGCCTGGCTTCCCAGACGTTTTAGATGTGCAATCAGGCTTCCTGCTTTTAGAGAAGTCATTCTTGGAGCTATAATCCCAAATTCCTGGAGCAAAGTTTCTTTCTCATTCCCTCAACCCATCACTGTATTATCTTCATTTTCATTTAGTTAATGGTACATTAATGCTAAGTCCCATTGATTATATTAATATAGTTTCTGCTCTAAAAGAGAGCTCCTCCCAATTGATTTGAGGGATTCACCTCAAGGCTGGGGTCAGCACACACAATTCCCACAGAAAAGGGTAGGTCTCAGAAAGGAAATCTGAGCAGGGGTAGATAGGTGAGAGAATGGATGGTCCATTCACCCTGTGCCTGACTGTGAGGAGATGAGGGCATGAAAGAAGCTGAATCTACTGTGGAGGCCTCCAGGGAGGCTTCTCTTTCTTTCCTTCAGGTGTAAAATGGGACAGCACCTCTGATCCCTGGAAATCAGAATGCCGCATTGATGAGCCACATAGCCAATAACAGTAGCTGTTAATTAGTAAGTACTTTCTCAACACTTTACATACACTGACTCTCTTAACCCTCACACTTAGGAGGTAGTTGGTATTATTTTCCCCATTTTATAGCCAAGGAACCTGAGGCCCAGAGAGGCGCAAGTTTACACAGCAAGTAAATGGCAGAGCTACAATTTGAACTCAGGCGATCTGGCTCTAATATCTGTTCTCTTAACCATTACGTCTGGTTATTATGGCTCTTTCGATTCTTTGCGCTCTGTCTTTATTTATTAGGAAATACTTACATTGTATTTAAAATGTGCCAGGCACTCGTCTGTGATCTTGGTGTATATTAATATCACTGGGTTCTCATTACAACCTCTGAAAAATGTACTGCTATTATTTCTATTTTTCAGACTAGAAAACTGAGGCATAGAGAGGTTGAATAACTTGCAGAACTTCTGAAGCTAGCAAAGGGGAGATGCTGGATTCAAACCAAAGGGGTCTAGTTCTGGAGTCCGCACTCTCCATCACCCCTCCTTATTTTCTTCTCTTGTCTCTTGGTATTTTGTTCAGTCTCTTAAGGATTTAGGACACCCCAATTTCTCTAAGGGGCAACAAAAGGAGATCGTTTGTCCTGTTGGGGCCATAGCTCTGAAGGTGTGTTATTTAAGTATGGGGCGAGTGTGTAGAGGCAGGACATGGGGGAGCAGAGTGGCAATCAGTTGCACAAGCCAACCCAAGTGAAAGGGAAACCAACGCAGGCAGAAGAGCTGGCTAATTCCTCCCTGGGCAAAGGTTCTCGCTCCAGGGTTCAGGTTGGATATCCTGGTTTCATTTTCTAAGGGAGGGAGCAGCTGCCTATAGACCTTCTCTCCTCTCTCTGCCCTCCTCGGCTCCTTGCTGAAGGCTGAAGCTGTTCTTCCATTGGCCCCCTGCCTTCACTGTCTTAGCTTTTCTCCTGACATTCCTTTAGTTATGACTGGGTCATTCCTGCTTCCCACCCTATAACTTAGAGTATCCTCTACAAATGCAGTCCTTGCTTGAATCCTATGCTTTCTCTCCTTTCTCTCACTGGGTTTAACTATCATCATGAGGCTGACGACCCTCATTTCTGTAGCCTCTTCACAATGCTTGACCCCATCCCCAGCTATGTAAGGTGTATTCTTGTTACTTCAAATTCTAGAAACTCAGAAGAGAGTGAATTGTCTGTCTCCATGCCAACCCCAGGCCATTCTCTCCTGTCTCTGTGAGAGACACTTGGAGCTGCAGGGCCTGCGCTTCACTCCTGCCTCACCGTTTCTGTTCTTTCAGCTATTAAGATTTCGTCTTCTCACTCCCCCAATCTAAGTTCTCCCTTGTTAAATTTCCACAAAATCTCAGATTACTTCAGCTCTTGAGCTCTTCTCAACTCCTTTGTGTTCAATGCCTATACCACAAAATGTAGTAATCACTTCTGTTTTTTATTTTTTGCCATGTATTCATCCAGTCCTAAGCTAACCTTAGCCGAATGTATACTTCATTTTAGCAGAGGTGCTGTTCATACATCATTTTACCAAATCCTCATGATAACTGTGAAGTTTCATTATGTTTTCCAGATTAGAGATAGATACTGAGATTAAGAGACATGAAGAAACTTACTCAAGGTCACGGGGCACAAGCGCAGAGGTAAAATTCATACTCAATCCTGTCTGACTACAGGAAAGAAAAGAGACTTCGTGATAATAAGGAGTGAGATCAGTAGAATAGTGGAATGGGATCGGGGAAGGGAGGAGGGGAGGGAAAAGAGAAACTCGAGGAAGGAAACAGATCAAATAATATATGTCCATATAGGAAGGCATCACTAACAACCTTACTAGCATGTATGGGGAAGGAGGAGGTGGGTAGCAGGATGGGGTTAGGCAGGAACCACACCAAGAGATATTGTGTGCAGACATGAATGCACATTCATACACATACATGAATGTACACTTCCAATCTCACTATGATGTATAATTCTATTGCACTAAAATTCTAAAAAATGCAAATCAATAATCTTTCCACTCCCTGTGCTGAGTCTAATTCCTTTAAATTAATTCTCCAAATTCCCAAGTTTGATTTATTTTCCCTATGAAACAATCTGGGTTACAATCCGAAGCATATACATACATATCACCTATAATCCTATTGCAAACAGGATAAGGCATAAATAAATGACTATGTAAATGTAGCCTCCCAAGTACTGAGATTACAGGTGTGTGCCACCATGCCTGACTTAGCACATATAATTTCTATAAATCAATCCAATAAATTCTAATATAGATTTTGAAATGATTTTGTATCATCAATATAGAACAAAAGATTACCATGAATTTAAAAAGATTATTTTTTCCAATTTGAAATATTTAAGAATCACCAATAAAGGCATACACATGCTATAATCACATATATAAGTTGCATATAATTAATATTTAAAAGTATAAGTATTATTTATGTATCCAATACAAATTTTGTTACCAATCATAAACATAATTCATAGCTGTCCTCATCACATTTTTCTTCTTTAATAGGATATAGTTATATACTGCCTAGTGGTATTACTTATGGATAAATTAAAATGATAACAGTGGTAGATGCTCTTGATGCTACTGGAGATCTGCCCATGTCCCTTCAGAGACCCTTACCATTTCCATGCCCTGAAGCCTGACCATCTGTGGCTAGCACTTTCATCTCTGCCAGGATCTACTCTGCTGGGATGTATAGGATTTAATGTCCTTCTGAGGTAGCCCTTGCTAAGGACGAAGGTTGTGGGGTTATGAATACTTCAGCTCTGTTATTTCTTGGCCAGATCAATTCTTTTTTTTTTTTTTTTGCGGTACTGGGGATGGAACTCAGGGGCATTCTACCTCCGAGCTACACCCCCAGCCCTATTTTTTATTCTTTATTTTGAAACAGGGTCTCACTAAGTTGCGGAGGGCCTCACTAAGGCTCACTAAGGCCCAGCTGAGGCTGGTTGCGAACCCGGATCTTCCTGTCTCAGCCTCTCAAGTACTGGGATTACAAGCGTGTGCCACCACTCCTGGCAGTAGCCAGATGAATTCTGAGGTTTTACACTGTTTCTCAGACCTTCCTGCAGAGACAAAGTTTCACTTGTCCATTGAGAGGCTGGCTTAACTATGCACACCTTATTAGCTACCTTCTTTTCCCCGCATCAACCCCCAGATAATAAACCTGCACTTCCCATGTAACCACATGCATTTAATCCTCTTTGTGGGGTCTGCTTCTGGGTGAAGCCAACTAGGTGAACAACCACAATAACCCAAGATCAAAACATTAAAACTAGTATAGTCTTCTTTTGCCTATAGCTATAATTCTGGTGATCCACTTCCCTTTATTTCTGCTTAGCTTTCTACTGCTGAAGCTTTTGATACCATTACCACTCTATGCTTATGGAGCTAAGCAAAGTGAAACAGAAAATATTGAAGGGGGAAGTCAATAGTTCAAGTAAAACAGAACCAGCACAAGAACTCATGGCCATGGACCTACAAACTAGATGAAGTTATACCGTGTGTGTGTGTGTGTGTGTGTGTGTGTGTGTGTGTGTGTGTGGTACTGGGGATTGAACCCAGGGAAATTCTACCTCCAAGCTACACCTCCAGTCCTTTTTGTTTTTTGTTTTGAAACAGAGTTTTACTAGGTTGCTGAGAGTCTCACTATTCACCGAGGCTGGTCTTGAATTTGTAATTTCTCTGTCTCAGCCTCTCAAGTGCTGGGATTACAGTTGTGCACCACCATGCCCAGATGAAGCTACGCCTCTTAATCTACCATTTACCATTATTTTTTCTGAATGGAATTTGAATATATATAATAAATATATTAGAACATTATTTATATATATATATATATATATATATATATATATATATATATCTCAGGACCTTAAGTGATGAATTTCTTTGAATTTTTAGAGAAAGTTCTTTTTATTAAACTATGTCAGCAACTTCACAGAAATATTTTGTGGAAGCATAATAAGTAAAACATAAAAAAGAAGCAGTTTTGGTTGAAGTGGAGACAGCAGGTGCTTGAGGCTCTGAGGGTGACCTGCAGCATCCTTGCTGATATAAGGACAGGAAGCAGCAGCCCTCTGGGAAGATACCTTTCTTTAATAACGTGAAGTAGGTCCTCAGTGCCTGTAGCCTTGTGCTAAGCCTTTTCAGGAGTGGGCTAATTTTTACACGACTGTGCAACACTTAAAAGCTCTGTCTGATGTATCTTCTGTAACTTAAGTATAAATTTAAGGACTATAGAAATGAGGAGGGATGGAGAGAAGGAAGAAGAGAAAAATCAGAGGGTAGTGTTCTGGCCTGCTGTGCTGTACTTGAGGAACAGGAACACCAGAAGAGGGAGGATGCAACTGGATGCACTGTTTGCATGTACTGGACCTAAGAAATAAACATTACCATGGTTATGATATTAATTATATCAGCAATGTGGCTTAGTGAAGAACTCTGCCAATGTCGGGGACCTGGCTGGCGGTGGGAGGAATAGGCTTTTAAGATCTGCAATGCTTTCAGCTTCTGACTGCTCCAGGCATCAGACCAAAGTAGATGCCAGGGACTGGGGAGAGAAGTGTGAGTTACAGATTCGTAAATATTGCTGGTTTTGGTGCTATTTTGTATACCCAATGACCTGTGCACCCAGTGACTAGGCCAATCTGGAAAAGAGCCTCAGCACTGTCAATTAAATTTTGATTTCACCTGAAGCTCTGCTATAAACGGCATTGAGGAGCCAGGCATGGTGGTGCACGCTTGTAATCCAAGCACTTGGGAAGCTGAGACCAGAGGATCTGGGATGGTGGCCAGCCTCAGCTACTTAGTGAGGCCCTCCGCAACTTAGTGAGACCCTGCTTCAAAATAAAGAATAAAAAATAGGGCTGGGGGTGTAGCTCGGAGGTAGAATGCCGCTGGATTCAATCCCTGGTACCGCAATAAATAAATAAATAAATAAATAAAATAAACGGCATTGAGGTTCTTGTTTGTTAACCAGGTAAAATTAATACTATGGCGCATGCTCAGCTGACTTGACTATCCGCAAATTGTCCTGGATACAGTAACTCCTGACCAACAGGATTGGTTGCTATTGGGGTCTCTGTTCTCAGAGTCTTTTGTTCTGAGATGGTGGTTTTCAATTCAGAGCACCAGCGTGGAGTTTTACTATCATTTTTAGGATACTAGTCCCACTGTTTAGTTTTCTTAGACCTGTCCCCATATCTGTCCTCAGGTGAACAAAGGTCCTAGTTTTAATGATGGCATCCATGTGTACACACAGAGAGACATGTAAAGGGCTCATTATTCCTAATGGAACTAAAGAAACTTAGAGAAATAAAGCATTACTTGCCGTTTGCATGATCAACGCTTGCAACAGAGTGGATAAATGCTTCAGTTTACAGAAATAGCTAGACCTTCCTGAACCCTCCCAGTGATTAATTAGAAAGCCTGTCTTACAGATTTTTCTCTCAGGTGTAGTAACCTTGTAGCCCTTACCATTAAGAACTAATAAATAAATGCTTGGTTAAGCATAAACAGGGTGATAGGCAGGGAAAGAGTGATGATCTTGGTTTTTATGCAATATGCTCACTCTGTCATTTTACCTTGGAGGACAAAATAATGTACAAAACTAAAAGTTGCAAAAGCAACTACGGTGAACAATTGGTTATTAGTCATTTAAAAAGTGTTAATAGTCCTCACTGTGAGAGAAATGCATTGTGATTATATCATTATTTTAAGAAACAAAAGTTTATGATTTCAGGAAAGCATTTCCAATCTGCAATTAAAGTGAATATATATACTAGGTAAAGACATCTAGCAGGTGGATAGTCAGCTGTTTAAATTTACTCTAAAAGAAAAGAAAGGAAGGAAGAGAAGTAAATTAGATTACAGAGCAAGTACTTACCAGCCAATTGAAGACAACCCATTTAGGAAATACTCGAATCTCTGATTTGCACAGATATTGTAAATTATCCATCATATTAAATATAGCTTATCATCTCCTTCCCATATATTTAATGCTAATAAACCTAGGTAACTGCTGATTGCTTCCATCATCCTACCTGTTTTAGATAAACTTTGAGAAATAATATGTCAAGCTGTGAGCTTTGACAATCTTGAAATATCACAATCTTTAGAATTTCAGCTTCAATCATAAAAATGATAAGAAAAAGTAAGTTAAATCCATTACAACTATGCAAACAGAATCCCACAAACATGACAGTATATTTGGGGGGGAATCAACCAAATCAGGTAATTATAAGCAAATATTTGAATAAGCAACTAAATCTGTGAATCAGTTTAATCCTTTTAAATTGATTTAAACTGAATTGGTTTAAAAGGATTGTTAGAGTAGTAACAAATTATTTTATAAAATCAAGGCCACAGTAAGTATGTCAAATTATTCACTTTTATTATTGGAGCAGCATGGTTTATGCAAGTGTGACCAATTTATACTCCTTTGATAATTGCCAATTCAGTAAAGGATTTCCTTTAAACCAAAATAGTGACGAGATATAAACCGAAAGATATTCTTAAGGAATAATAGTTTGGATTGACATTTTGCCCTTCCAGAACTCAAGTGCATGTTAAAACAGTTTCTAAAGACGTTGAGTTATACCTTGTATAATCTCCAAATATAAAATTACCAGTTACTTGGAAAGAGAGCTATGGATTATGTTTGAATGAGGAATAAGAGAGCTACCTAAAAATATCACAGTTTGATTCTTTGCAAATCCTTTTTCTGTTACAAAAAGTTAGCGTTGCATTCAAACAAATGCAAAAACCAAAGACCATCAAGTTAAATTGTAAGCTCTTTATGGAAAAATGAGTTTCTTTAGCTTCCTTTGTAATCCCTCCACAGATTAACATTGTGCCACTGTGAGCATCCCACACATGCTGCTTGAGTGTTTTTTACCTTTCATTTTTAATTTGGGAAGAAATGAAAAGGAGGAGTATAAAAAAGACAATATCAGAAAGATTCCCCTATTTTTCTGGTTATTTAAAGCTATTCAGTTATAAAACTATTCATATATCCCTGTCTACAGAGGGCAGTTACTCATCACCTAAAATCCCACCATCCAGAAATAACTTCAATATTTGTTGAGTATCTTTCCAGGCATCCACGTACATACAAAGACAAAAAGATGGAACTATTTTTTAAAATAGGATAATTTCATAAATTCTGCCTTTAAAAACAAGTCAAAGAAAAAATTTTCGGGCTTCAGAGAAATGTTTCTTCACTGTGTTGTTAGCATTCCCTGAAAATTCCTTTAAATGTAAGAAAAAATTACCATTAAAGAATGGTAAATGGCTGAAGTTGGTTCTTAACACAGCATCTCTTGAGAGCCCATTGTAGAAGATGTGCTAACACATCAATGGTTGCTCCTACACTTCCCCACTTGTCCACCTTTCCATAGTTGACATGTGTACCTGTGTGTTCATGTATGCCTATATAATTATTTTATACTATGAAGATTTGTAACATTTAACCATGATTTCCATGGTTTCTTATTCTTGGACATTTTACATACTATTTTGTTTTGATTCTTCTCTCATTAATAGTAATTATCATAAGGCTGGGTGTAGCTCAATGGTACAGCATTTGCCCAGCATGCACGAGGCCCTTGGGTTCCATCCCCAGTACCACAAAAAGAAAAGAAAAATAAATATCATAGATGTTATAATCCCTAAGCTCTTACATGTTTGATAATGTTGTCTTTATATTTTAGATCATATTTTCTTGCCTTTGGAACATGATAGCCATGGACCCACTGTTCTCTTGCATTAAATATTGCTTTGAAAAAGTTTGAGTCACACCTGATTTTCCCCCTTTTACATGACTTTCTCAGCCTAGCATACTCATATATCTCATTCTTAGAGACCAGAAATTGTATTAGCATATGTTTTGGTATTGATTATTTCATATTAACTTTTTCTCAGATACAAAGGGTCCTTGCAAGATACAGCCCAAATCTTTCTTTAGGAAACTTTCATTATATATTAGATTTTTCCACCATTGTCTTCAGAAACAGGAATTTAGTGATTGTCATATCTCTTCTGTCTGCCTGCCATGTATATCAGCTTCTCTATACTATTTTTACATGGTTGTTTTTTGTTAATTTTGTTTATGAGATTTTTCCTCTATGTCTTTATTTCTCAACTGCAGCTTCCATGATTTTGTTTTCAGGAGTACATATTCTATTTTTTATTGCCTTTGATAGGGCTTTCATATTTGTAATGATTTCCAGTTTCTCCTTCCTTTCTTCCCTGAGTTTTCCAGCTCAGTTTTCACCTTCTATTATTTCATTGTGTCACTTCTCTGAGTTCTCTTTTGATTGTTTTCTAGAGGTCATGTTGTCTGTAATTCCTTTGCAATTCTGGAAAACTATCTTCTTGAACATGTCCTGTGTTTCTCTGCGCCATTCTTCTTTATATGCCTATTGTCCATCTGCCCTTTGATTATGCTTTTCTTTTCCTTCAGGTTTTATGCATAGGTCAGAGTTTATTTCTTTTCTGCTACAGGGCAGGCAGGATTCCATCTAAAGGACAGGTTGGTTTTTGTTTATTTATTTGTGCTCTGTGGCTCCATCAAAGAAGCCTTTGTGAATATGCTAGATCTTATTATCTCTTCAAGAGTTCTTCTAATTCTTGTGTCATGAATAGCATGAGATCAATGTGAAGAATCTTTAGTCCAATGTCCAAATATTTCTCACACATCAAAGGTTTCCTGAAACTCATACCATGGTTTCTCTCTTTCCCTTTCTAAGTGCTTATCTGTCACACTCCTTTTATTCTCCCCTACAAAGTCTCATCACTAAACATCACCTATTTGTGCACTAACCTTTCTCCCCTTGCATCCTTATGACATATAATATTTGTGAAAACAGTTTTAAGAATTATACACCTCTGGAATAGAGGAATTCATAGAGAATCAAATCAGTTCTGCAGAAAAAAAAAACCCACATTGCTGGGTTTTATTGGGGAGGGGGCTGGAGAAGTGCAGAATCTATTTCAAAAACAGTTTATTTTTTAGTTATTTTAAAATGATTATATGTTGTTATATCAGGGATTATTGTGTTTCTTTTACTCTCCAACTCAAAAATTGAGCCAGCAATGTTCTTTTCTCCTAATTAGGTTTTAGTTATACCTAAGGGCTCTCTAGATGCTCATGAGTGGGAACACTAGTATAAATAAAAATGCATTATCATTCTCTGTTCTATTATAATTATCAACTGAGTCAAAGCAAAACCTACTGAGATGTCTACTAAACTGTGATAGAAACATTTGTGAAATATGTGGTCCCCAGAAAGCACTGTTCACATCAGTCCTAAACCCAAGATGTGAGAAAGAGGTAAGTTTACATATCACCTTTTTTATTATTAAAGAATACTTTCCAAAACCATCAGAACTTTCCCACATAGTTCTACATTGGTTCTAGTGTGCCCAAATTATCTTTCGCACTCAAATAAAGTAGGAGGCATCTCAGCCTCTGTTCCTCAAGAGTGATTGGTGATTGTAATTGAAGACTGAGGCAGATAAAAAGCTAATCTGACTAGAACAGGTTTAATTTGAATTGGCTTGACTAGTTTTTCAAGTACCCTGCAAACATACTTTCCCTGTGTTTCTATGATGTCTGAACAAACAGCAATATTGCAGGTAAAAGGAGGATTTTAAAACAATTACGACATGGATTTAGGAGACATATTACTTTTAAGAATGATAAAACAAATGGCATTTGCCTAGTTCTTTTTCCAATCTCTCTTCCACTTCCAGGATGTAGGGGGATTGAAGGTAAAACACTTTGCCTTACAATCAGGCCAAACTTGTTTCTTAGGCCACAAAATGTCAAACCATGGCTCCTGTTTTGTGCTATGCTATGATCTATATTAGTCCTAAATTAGACACAATTGTAGCCATTCACTAATTATTATGCAAAGCCATCAAGAATTTAAGGCATATAGTTCCTATTTTTCTTTAACATGAATATCTGAAATATTTATAAAACAAATGGTTTGTAGGAATGTACTATACTGTGTTTTTTCCAGCATAATTAATTCACTTTACATATCTATTTCAGCCAAAGACTGAAAATATTAACAAACATGCTTTCAGAGAAAATAACATTAAGGGTAATTTGGAAAATGTAAATCAGAACAACATTTCAAAGACCAACTACAGATAAGTAAAATAAACAAGTAAACAAAATAACAGACCATATATATTTTTGCTCACAGGGAGTGCCATTCCAAGATTCTCATGGGAATTCTGAGCACACAGCAAGGGAGAATGCTTACGCTTATGAATGACTTAAAAGTATAAAGCCTAGATATGAGTAAACTAATACCTACTATTTAGCCGTTCAATTCTACATTTACTGTATGTATAGTACAAGGCAATGAGTTAGGTGCAATGGGGTGTTAACAAAGGTACAAGGCATGAGCCTCAAGGTGTGAACCACCTAGCAACTGGGCAATAAAGTATGTATAAAGGCAACTGCAAGGAGAGACAAGGTGAAAATGCTGTGAAAAGTGCAAACAAAAGTATAGGACTGCACACAGGCTGGAATATTTATATCCAGCTGAGAGTCATGAGGAAGGATTCATGTAGGAGTGAGTATTTCAGTTGAATCTCAGAGGATGGGAAAGATGGGGCCCGGGCTGGGGGCTGGAGGAGCATCCTAGATGAAGGGCACAGCATGATCAAAGGCATGGAACTGTGAATGTATTCGAGTGTTTGTGAACTAATGGAGCACAGCTTGTCCAAGAGGGAGATGAGTTAGGCAGTGGTGGAAAGAAGCAAGCGTTTGAACTTGAAAATGGACTGGGGTTTATTTCTATAAGGAAAAATAGTCTTCGAATTTCACTGTACATTCAGAAACACTCTGGGGATCCTGTTAAAATTCTAGTTCCCAGGCCCACTCCAGAGATTTATCTACAGTAAATCTGAAGTGGGTCTGTGTACCTGTGTTTTCAACGAGTATGCTACAACATTCTGATGTGTGTGGTCTGTAGACCACTTTTTGAGAAGCCCACATGTGGGACTTAGGAAACAATTCTTCAGGGTTTAGACTTTGTATTTTTAGGTAATAGAATCTTTGTGTGTAGAAATTCGTTAGTTTCAGAAACTGTTTGGATTTGTGGATGGTATTAAATGCTTTTTATAGCACAAAAACAGAGAATAAGCCCTCTTAAAGGAAAACAATATTTATAAAATTTAATCACATGAACACACACACACATGCATGCATGCGTGCGCACGCGCTCACACACACACACACACACACACACAAACAGTTCATATCGACAACTTCTAGAAATCTCTATTCTACTAAAAACAGTGTTAGAATAAGCTGTGCAAGCCCAAGAATTCTGCAGAGTTTGAAGTGTCGGCATTCAGAGGCAGCTGAGACATCAAATGCTCTGCACATCAGTAGGACTGGGTAGAAGGGAAATTTAAATAAGAGATGAACTATGCTGTGGGGTGGTAAGGAGGACTTACATGTAATCTGACCTGTCAGTGTGGAGTTGAAAAGGGGTGTGCTCATGCTTGCATAAATCTTCAAGCTGCTCTCGCTAATTAACAAGTGTAAAAATCTTAGGAAAATTTTCAGGAGTAATGCCTCTCTTTACCCCTTTATAATTCATTCTTTCCTAAGCTTTTTAATGGCAGCTAGCATCCTGCAGTAGGAATCACGTTCTTGATTTTTTGACAGCATTGCCACATTTTCATCCTTTTGGTGTTTCTTAATTTTAGACTCTGCATTTTGACAGCTCAACCCTGTTGATTAATGCCTTCTAGGAACCCCTATATGGCCTGCCTGTTAGCGATCTAATTTTGTGCTGGAATGCCTGGGCTGGTATGTTGAACCGATTCACCACCCAGGTGGCTACATTTGGACTAAATGAGCTGTGAAGGGTTTCATCTTTGCCCATCACAGTCTTCCTTCGCGGAGCCCCACAGTATGCAGCCACTGCTTCGACATGATTTGTCACAACCCATCAATAGAAAATAAATTATTGCCATTCTCACTTGTCAATGGGCTTGTCTTCACTTCAGCTGGCCTAATGATTGGAAGCTCAAAGGGAACATTTCCCATCTTTGTGGAGCATGATTATGACCGAACGCACTGCTCCCCTATGCATCTTGGCCAGTAAAAACACGTAGGGAAAGCAAATTAATTGGCTGTTTTGCGCCAGTGATTAGAACATTACACTTGAAGTCTGCAGAAACTGATATTAGGCAAGCAAGATTAGGTCGGTTCTGACTTTTATTTGCTTAGTGCAACATGATTAGCAACTGCTTCATTCAAGGTTAGCGTGCTTGCTGCTGCAGACGAGAATCTTCATAACATAATGATGCTGCATAGGTTTAAGCTGATAAGCATGTTCCAGGCAAAAATCAAAAATCTCTTTGGGAAGGAAGCAAATGAGGAGATGTAACAGAGAACTCATCAAAAGGCTTTAGAGTCATTCTTATGTCTGGCACTTTTGAAAATTATATGCCTAGGAAACCTGCTCTGCAAGCTATATTTGCAGAATATAGAGGTGGTAATTGTGTCTGTTCAGGAGACAAAGAATAAAAGGACCCAAGGAGCAACAAGAAGTAGAAGGTGACACCTTTCAATGAACTAACTAGAAATGAGCTTGCTTTAAAAGAAACAGAAAACTCTTCTCCTTCTTTCAAAAGGCACAGAAAGAGCAAGAAGAGCAGAAGATACAATGGCAGCACATCAAGTCAGACCTCATAATTAAATTCAGAGATGCAGTAAATCAAAGAGGAGACTATTAAAAAATTAAGTCTAGGGTGCGGATTTGAGCTTCCCTGTTAACAGCTTTCCCTGAAGTATAATGACAAGAGGCTCTATCTAACAGAATAATAAACAAAGATGCAGTGTACAAGTAAAAGAATGCCTGACACTTTAATTATTTTAAACATGATAGTGTTTTAGATTTGGGCCATGTATCCAAACTTAGCCATTTTTTTATTATTGCCCCATCGTATCTACTACCACCTAGGAATAAGAGAGGGAAAAATACTGTCAACAAAGATCGAGATCCCAGCTCCTGGCTCCCATTCTCTCTGCCTTTGCAGTGTATTATTTTCCATTTCGTCGTCCATTCTTTTGCCTAGAGATGCCCCAAGAGTGCAACTGAATCTTCAAACAATGTGCAGTTTAGAAATACTATTAGTGCAGTTCGGTGTTCATTCAAATGAGCTCAGGTGTCACCTCTGCCGCAGAAAGTGATGCTTGTGGTTTAAAAACACCAAAACACCACTGCTTGGTACCAATGACTCAGACACATGAAAGTTTTTCCCCATATTATAGATATTATGGCTTATCAAACCCTTTATGGTGTTCATTCTCTTTTATGCCTTTTGTGTGTATGTGTGTGGTACTGGGGATTGAACCCAGGGTTGTTCTACCTCCAAGCTACACCCCCAATCCTTTTTATTTTTTGTTTTGAAACAAGGTCTCGCTAAGTTGCTGAAAGTCTTGCTAAGTTGCTGAGGCTCGTCTCGAACCTGCGATCCTCCTATCTCAGCCTCCCCAATACTGGGATTACCAACATGTACCACCATGCCTAGATCTTTTATTGCATTTTACTAGTATGAGTTACTGTCTTCTGGTGTTTGGAAGCCCACACGTCATCCCTTTGGCTTCTAAATTAAGCTTCCATGTCATCCTGGCCAACCCCTCCTTTCACATGGTTAGTGGTCTTGCCTGCTCAAGGCCTTATTTCTCTACATCCTGTGCTGTACTTTCAGCTTCCTCTCTAAAACACACTGGATCTTTTACTTTTACTATCTCACTCATTTCGTAGATGATTAAAGTAAGATTTATCTCCTGTCTATTTCATTTGCTGAGTCCTACTTGCAGCTCATTTTTTTTCCTTCTTTGCATTTTATTTCCTTTTAGTTTGCAAACACTGTTCCCTACTGGATGTCATCTATTCATATTTAACCCAAGTGAATCAAATCCTCCTTTCTTTAACTGCTGGGTCATGTTTTCTTATAAAATATGTGTGAAAAATAGAGTTGTGCAAAATACTATGTCCTAAGATGTAACTAAGTGTTTCATATTCACTTAAATAAAAAATAGTGCTTTTGTGTATCCATACCTGAGTAACCATTCAGAAGTTATACAAGAGATTATCTGATACTTAAATAAATGTACAATGTACTTCACATTAACACATAGGTGGTATTTGCTAGCTAATGTCCTAATCTATATTCAATGATTGTTGTTAATAATAAAATATTTGTGTGTGATTTCAATGTATGCTTGTGATACCTAATAATTACTAGATAGCAAGAATTTGAATAACACACATTTGTTCCCCTGGATTTGTGCCTGAAAGAAGAAAAATTTAAACATAAAGTAGTACTCTTGTGTTTCTCAAACTTTTTCCAATCAAATAAGCAAAAACAATTGAATTCTCCAAATTGAAAATGAAAACTCTTGTGTCATAAGCTGTTATATTTATATATTTAATTATATTTATATATTGTCCACAATTAGAATTATGAAGAGTGTCCAATGTCAAGACTTAGAAAAACAACTGTAACAAGGTTTTACAATGTACATGTCTACATTAAAGAGACAACTTTAGCAAGGCGTGGTGGTGCACACTTATAATCCCAATACTTGGGAGACTGAGACAGGAAGATTGCAGTTTTGAGGTCAGCTAGCAAGACTTTCAGCAAACTATCAAACCTTGTTTTAAAACGAAAGAGAAAATAGGGCTGGGTGTGTAGCTCAGAGGCAGAACACCCCTGGGTTTGAGCCCCAGTCCCCCCCCCCAATAAACACAGAGACAACTTTATCAAGAAAAGTGACGGGTCTGATTTTATTCTGCTTGTCAGCAAACAAAATAGCCTGCCACAAGAGGATATGGAGAAATAGAAACTCTTGTCCATTGTTGGGACTGCAAATTAATATAACTACCATGGAGATCAGAATGGAGGTTCCTCAAAAGACTAGGAATGACCCAGGTATGGTGGTGCCTGCCTGTAATCCCAGTACTTGGGAGGACGAGATAGGAGGATTGCAAGTTTGAGGTCAGCCTCAGCAACTTAGTGAGACTTTGTTTCAAAATAAAAAATAAAATAGGGCTGGGGGTGTGGCTCAGACCCTGGGTTCAACTCCCAGTACAAAAAAAAACAAACCCAAAAAACAAAACAAAAAAACAAAACAAAACAAAACAAAACACAAAACCAGGAACAGAACTACCATACGACCCAGTTATACTCCTTCTCTGTATCTTTCCAAAAAAACTAATGTCAAAATAATACAGTGATACATATATCCATGTTAATTATGGAACCAAGTATATCTCAACAAATGAATGGATAATGAAAATGTGGTGGAATTTTACTCAGCCATAAAGAAGAACAAAATTATGTCACTTGCAGGAAAATGGAACTAGAGAATACTATGCTAAGTGAGATCAGCCAATCTCAGAAAGTCAAGGATCGAATGCATTCTCTCATATGTGGGAGTTAGAGAAAATAGGAAAATAAATAGGTCTTCAGATAAGTGATGAGAGAGACCAGTAGAATAGTGCAAGGGGATTGGGGGAGGGAGGTGGGAAGAGGAAAAAGAAGAACCAATGAAGGAAACAGTTTAAATAATGGCATGTCTTGTCCATATATGAAGGCATCACTACCACTCTCAATAATATGTATGGGGTAGGGTGGAAAGCAGGATGGGATCTGAAGGGAAACACACCAAGACGTGTGTGCATGATGAATATATCACTTTGAACCTCACTATGATGTATAATTATGATGCACCAATAAAAGTGCTTTAAAAAGACAGCCTGCCACAGTTTCATAGATGCTGGCAGCAGATGCAATGCTCATAGGAGATAAACAAAGACCTTAATTGCTGGGGCACTGCGGGCAACAAGAGTTCATATGCATGTTTGTTACGTCACCCCCAATTCAAGTCCCATGGGGCAATGAAGAATGGCCCAGGTAGATGCTGGACACACAGTGTTTTGTGTGAAAGCTAAGGAAGCTCAAATTTGGGAAGCACAGTTTTCTAAGAGGGCACTTGGTGCTCCAGAAGTGCCCAAGTTAAGAGATGGTCAAGATACAAGACCAACTAAGATGCCAGTGACCTGTTGTGAATCCAGCAACTGCAGAATAGCAGCAGTGAAGGCGAGCAGGAATTGGCTCCATGCACGACACAGACCTGAACTGCTGTGTCGGCAGAAGCGGCAGGAACACCATCTTGGTCAGACCGCGCCAGTGGCTACTGGCATTGTGGCTTCTGCAGGCCACCAACAAAGAAGCCAGGGACCTGTTGTAAAACCAGCAACTGCAGAGCATCAGCGACAAAAGTGAGCAGCAGTTCAATTCATGCTTGCAAGAGTCCCCAGTGCCCGGAGGCCTGACCAGAACCTGTGGCAGCGGCTGAGCCCACCCCTCCCCCAGAGATTAGGAGCAGCACTCAACAAGACCTTAAGTCAATGAGCCGCCCCAGGGGGAGACCACCCAGCATGGCCACAGGGACTCGTGGGGTCTGAGACTGTGAGGATTGCCCTGGCAGAGGTGAGAGTGGGGTCTGCTGTGGGATGTGGTAGACGAATGGATAAACAGACAGTCCCTGGCAACATTTGGGTGGGACAGACTTGCAGCCTGCGGGTCGCAGCGCCCTTAAAGAGTCCCCGGGGATCACCACAGGACATACAGTTGTGGTACCTGGGAAAAAATTGGACCAAGCCAGCCCTCTCTGTGGAAAACGTGGAGTCCATGTTTGCACAGAATCAGGTCAAAGCGACATCCGCCGCTACTGTAGGCAAAGAGAGACACAAGCCCAGGGCCCCCTGCTGGTGACACCTGCCATAGGTGCAGACAGAGAGAGACATAGGGACAGCCCAAGTGGAGAACGGGGAGCGCCACGCTTGCAGTGAGAGGGGCAATAGTGGCATTGGTCACCTGCACAGGTAGTGAGAGGCACCAGGCAAGAGTCCCAATCACTGAAGGAGACCAAGAATTGGGCCTGCAAATGGACACTATACTGAGCAAGTGATAATAACCATTCAGTAAAGGCTATACACCTTTAAGGTTCACTTAGTAGCAACTATCTACCTCCAGAAAAAGAAACTATAAAGGGAGAGAGATTAGACATAGGAAACCTACAGAATGAGAGAGAGAGAGAGAGAGAGAGAGAGAGAGATCAAAAGCAACAAAGGTATAAACATAAGAAAACTGAAATCATGAAAAGGAAGAATAGCAAAGAAACAATGAGCTCCCACAATCCCACAACAACAGAAGCCGCCAACACAGAATTGCAAAGATTGCCAGAAGGACAATTCAGAACTTTAATAGTAGAAATGATACAGGATTTCCAAAAAGAATTCAGAGAGAGCCTGAAATAATCGAAGTATCAAATAAACAAAGAATCTAACACCCTGAACAGGAATCAAAAAGAAGCTCTGAAGGAATTGAAGGATGCAATAATTGAAATGAAAGCATCAATACAGACCATCAACAATAGACTAGACCACATTGAAAACAGAATCTCATTCTTAGAAGATGACCTCTCCAAAATGAACACATAGTATATAATTTAGAAAAAACAATGCCACAGCATGAATTGGACATTGAAGAGATTTCAGACAATCTTAAAAGAACAAATCTAAGAATAATAGGCATAGAAGAGGGAATAGAAGCTGAAACCAAAGGAATCAATAATCTATTCATAGAAGTAATATTAGAAACTTTTCCAAACATAGAAACATAGAAACATAGAAACTTTTCCAAACATAGAAACACAGGTACAGGAAACATATAGAACCCCTAATAGACAAGATCAGAGAAGAGGTTCACCACGCCACATAATAATCAAATTGACTAATGTAGAGGCCAAGGAGAGAATCTTAAAGGCAGTGAGAGTAAAAGACCAAGTAACATTCAGAGGCAAAACAATAAGAAACCAAACCAAGTCATGAAAGCCAGGAGGGCCTGGAGCAACATATTCCAAACTCTGGAAGAAAACAATTTCCAGCCAAGATTTATTTACCCAGCAAAGATATCATATTTGACAGGGAAATAAAAACCTTCCATGACAAACAGAAGCTGAAAGACTTTATGTCTTCTAAACCAGCACTAGAGAAAATACTCAAGAGATTAATTACAAAGAAGAAATAATAAGGAAACTCCAGAACCAGAGAAACAGTGATTTCCATCAAACAACTAGGCAAAGAACAAACACTACCCCAAACAGAAATTAAATCTCAAAATGTTAGGAATGAAAACCCATCTCTCAATAATCACGCTGAATATAAATGGCCTCAACTCCCCAATCAAAAGACATAAGGTGGCAAAATGGATCAAAAATCACAATCCATCTATATGCTGCCTGCAAGAAACACACCTTACAAGTAAAGATACGCACAAACTAAAGGTGAAGGGATGGAGCAAGGTAATCCACGCTAATTGAACTCAAAAACAAGCAGGAGTAGCAAGTATGATATCAGACAAATTAGACTTCAAACCTAAACTTATCAGAAAAGACAAAGAAGGTCATTTCTTACTGGTAAAAGGAACAATCCAGCAAGAGGATATAACAATAGTCAACATTTATGCCCCAAACATAGGTGCAACCAATTTCATAAAAGAAACTTTTCACAACATTAAATCACACATAGATCCCAATACAATAATATTGGGAGACTTCAACACACCTCTCACACCACTAGATTGATCTTCAAGACAAAAGGTCAGTAAAGATGCCTCAGACCTAAGGAACACCATAAACCAAATGGACCTAGTAGACACATACAGAATATTCCACCCAACTACAGCTGAATTCACATTTTTTTCAGCCGCTCATGGAACCTTCTCTAAAATAGACCATATCCTGGGCTACAAAGTGAGTACTAGCACGTTAAAAAATGTGACATAATCCCCTGCATCTTTTCAGATCATAATGGAATGAAACTAGAAATCAACTATAAGAAGATCCAGAGAAACCTCATAAACACGTGGAGACTGAACACCACACTGCTGAATGAGGAATGGGTCAGAGAAGAAATAAGGGGAGAAATTAAGAAATTCCTAGAAACAAATGAAAACAGAGACACAACATATCAAGATCTCTGGGACACCCTGAAGGCAGTATTAAGAGGAAAATTCATAGCACTGAGTGCCCACATAAGAAGAACAGGAAATCACCAAATAAATAACCTAATGAAACACCTCAAAGCCCTTGAAAAACAGGAACAGTCTAACCCCAAAGCTAGTAGAAGACAGGAAATTATTAAATCAGAGCAGAAATCAACGAAGTAGAGAATAAAAAAATACAAAAAATCAACAAAACCAAAAGCTGGTTCCTTGAAAAAATATACAAGATAGATAAACCACTAGCCAACCTAACCAAAAGAAAGAATCAACCCAAATTACTAAAATAAGAGATGAAAAAGGATATTACCACTGACAGCACGGAAATCCAGAGGATTATCAGAAACTACTTTGAAAAACTATACTTCAACAAGATGGAAAATCTAGAAGAAATTGACAAATTTCTAGACACGTACAACCTTCCTAAGTTGAATCAAGAAGTTATAGAAAATTTAAATTGACCAATAGCAATCAAAGAGATTGAAGCATCAATAAAGAGCCTACCATCAAAGAAAAGCCCAGGTCCAGATGGTTTCCCAGGTGAATTTTATAAAACCTTTATAGAAGAACTAATCCCAATACTCCTCAATTGATTCCATGAAATAGAAAGAAACGGGACTCTCCCAAATACATTCTATGAAGCCAACATCGCATTAATACCAAAACCAAATAAAGACAGTTCAAGAAAAAAAAAACTACAGACCTATATCGGTGATGAACTTAGACACAAAACTTCTAAAGAAAATACTAGCAACGTGCATTCAAAACCACATCATGAAAATCATACATCATGACCAAGTGGGGTTCATCCCAGGGATGCAAGGCTGGTTCAACATACGAAAAACAATCCATGTAATCCACCACATAAACAGAACTAAACAAAAAAATCACATGATCATTTCAATAGATTCTGAAAAAGCATTTGACAAAATCCAATATCCATTTATGATAAGAACACTGCAGAGAATCGGAATAGAAGGAACATACCTCAACATAATAAAGGCAATATACGATAGGCCCACAGCCAACATCATACTGAATGGGGAAAAACTTCTAGAGTCCCCTTAAAAACAGGAACAAGACAAGGTTGTCCACTCCTTTTCAATATAGTACTAGAGACTCTAACCAGAACAATAAGGCAAGAGAAGGAAATCAAAGAAGTACAAATAGGAAAAGAAGAAATGAAACTATCTCTATTTGCATCTATGTTTATAGCTGCACAATTCACAATTGCCAAACTATGGAACCAGCCAAGATGCCCATCAACAGATGAATGGATTACAAACTATGGGATATGTACACAATGGAATTTTATGCAGCCATCAAGAAAAACAAAATTACTTTATTTGCAGGAAAGTGGGTGGAATTAGAGAACATTATGCTTAGTGAGATTAGTCGGTCACAAAAAGTGAAAAGTCTCATGCTCTCCCTAATATGCGGAAGCTAGGTAGAAGAGGGCATAGGAGGGACTCCAGACAAAGATGGAGAAAACCTTTGTCTGCAAAGAAGGAGAAATAACTGAGGGGGATGGGAGAGGGGAAGAGGGAAACACCCTAATGCACAGGATGTACATATGCAAATATACCAAAGTCAACTAAAAAAAAAAGAGTTGGTCAAGTAAAGCTGGAGGGAAAAGCCATGGAATGAAGGCAAAGAAAAAAAATAATATCTGAAACTCAAAAACAGGACCTATATCTCTCAAGGTGAGAAAGAAGTTGTTTTTTCCAGCAAATCAGCCCAATCTTTGCCCCAGAGGAAGCCATTATCTCTATTATCATAGTAGAGAAGCAAATTTGCTTTCTACATTGAGAGAGTAACTACCTTTATTTTACAAGATTGTTCCCTATGCAGATATCCTTGAAAAGATATTCTGCGACAAAAGCCATGGCAGGTTAAACACCATGGAGAACCACTGCCTCAACAAAACTTTAAACAATATTAATAACATCCATTATCTAGGGTACTTCTATAGCCCAGGTTATCCTGAAAATACACTACATATATTATCTTATTTAATCCTGTAAATTATTATCCCCATTTCATAGATAAGAAAACTGAGGCTAAGATAAAGTAACTTGACCAAAGAGGTGGGATTTTTTTCCCCTTGAAAGTGAGGATTGAACCCAGGGGAATTCTTCCTCTGAGCTACACCCCCAGATTCGCCTTTTTTTAAAAAATTATTTTTAAAATTTTTGAAACAGAGCTGGGTGTGGTGGCGCATGCTTATAATCCCAGTACTTGGGAGGCTGAGACAGGATGGTCACAGGTTTTAGGACAGTCTCAGCAAGAAGTGAGACTCTCATCAACCTAGTGAGACCCTGTTTCAAAATAAAAATAAAATAGGGCTGGGGGTGTAGCTTGGAGGTAGAATGCCCTGGGTTCAATCTCCAGTGCCACACACACACACACACACACACACACACACACACAGACACACACACACACAGACACACACACACAATTGAAACAGACTCACTAAGTTGCTGAGGCTGGCCTTGAGCCTGCAGATCCTCCTGTCTCAACCTCCCAAGAACTGGGATTACCAGCACACACCATGGCGCCTGACTCCAAAGAGGTAGGATTTTAATCAACATTTGTTGACTTTTGGGTGTTTCATAGGCACTTTCCCTCCAAAAGGCTTTTTCTCTGATATTTTCTATCTAAATGACAGTACTATTCATCTAGTGGCCACATTAAAAATTCGGGCATCAAGATTTTCCTATCTATTTTGGTCTGATAAACTACAAAGTCCTATTGATTTTATCTAGTATACTTCTTGAATTAATCCCCTCGGATGCTAATGCAATCTACGTCACTATTTTCTCTGTCTAGAATGGCTGCTACATTGACTTCCAAATTGGTATTCCAGTCTCCTATTTTACCCACCCCTCCAGTCCCATCTCCACTTTTCATCTAGAACCAACTCTCTGGAAGCAAATCTGGTCATTTCCTTATCTAAAACCTTCCAGGTCTCAGGATAAATATAAATTCCTCCAACAGCACACAAATGGTACCTGTGATAGAACCCAAGCTCATCTTTTACTTTCCTAATCCTCTGACTTTGCCTTCTAGCTATGGGCAACATTATTCAGGTCAGTGAAAGTACAAGTCCTTTCTCAGCTTGAGTGATACAGGTGTTTTCTAATTTGGAATACTTATTTTCTTCTCTCCTTTCTATGATTTCCCCCTCCAGCTTTACCTGGCCAACTCCTATCCTTTCAATTCTAAATGTCATTCCCACTGTGAGGTCTTTGTTCCTCCTGACATTGGTTAAGTGCCCTTCCTCTGTGTTCAGACAGCACCTGTATTTCTATGATCATAGGCCTGAATATGTTAGATGGAACTGCCTTTCTTTCCATCTACGTACACTACCTTATGCTCCAGGATGTTAGGGGCTGTGTCCTGTTTACCATAGTCTCCAAAGTGCCGAAGTACCGAGCATACATTATACTCTCAATTAATTTTTCTGTAATGAGTGAATAGGTATATGCATAATGAAGAAGGAGTGACACAATGTCTCCTACACCTTTCCCCTACAATTATTGTGATGCATGGAAAAGAGGGTTTCCATAAAGGTTCTACCTTTCCAGTCCCTTATCAAGTAACTGGGGAAATATTTCTTTGAAAGGAGATGGAAAGAAAACCCTCAGAAAAGAAAGATAAACAAACAGTTTCAAAAAGGCTCTTATTCATTGAGGCAAATTAATGATATAAGAGAAGTTCCTTTTCAGTTTGGCCTCGTCTCACTTCAGAATCCTTTCCTGATGTTAGTATTACCTTCCCCTTCTCCTAATTAGATGCCTGGGGAATTCCTGCTGAGTTTAGTTGCTCCAAACCCTCCACTCTAGTGACCCCAGGGCTTGCTTTCTCTGAGATATTCCCCTGGTCTTGGACATCTTTACTCCAGCCTTAATCAAACCTTATTTCTTCCTATTGTCCCTTGCAAACAGAAGCCTGGCTGATATCTTAATGGTTCCTAGTGGCTTGCAGATTTATCTTATCATTCTAGAAGTTAAAGTGCCTCCGTTCCATTGAAAGATAGTAGTAAAGGCTTAAATAATTGTGAGTAGCTACTGAACTTTAAGGCACCCTTCAAATCCTTGCCCCCATGCCTCCTAAATATATGCAAACTCTTTTCCCTGTGTTTATGTGAGGGCCTAGTCTGCATTTTGATAAAGAAAAACCACTAAAACATTTTGGATTATATTCATGAAGTGAAACGTTTGTTCAACGTTTGTTCAGAGGAGGGTAATCTAAATCAAAATGTTAAAATGACCTTGACTTGCTTCAATATTTTTGCTCATTTATTGAATACAACAGCCAAATAATTGTAAAGACCAAGAGAACAGAAGTACAGCTTCAGAAGGGTGACTTTTCAAGTTGCTGGAAAGCACCACATGACAAGTGTTCAGGAAATCAGAGAGCAAGATGGAATGACAGAAATGAAAAACAAGACTCAAAAGTGGCAATCAAGAAGAGATAAGTTTAACCCTACTATGATATATAAAAGCAAAAAAAAAAAAAACAAAAGAAGAGGTTAGTTTAGAGTAAAAAAGACATCTGAGTTTATCAGCCAAGAAGAACAGAAACCAATGAAAGTAAGAAAAACGGTCCAAGTGTGTAAGAAGCAAAAATGTCCATCTGATAGATACATGTTACCTAAGCCCGAGGAGGTACCTTGCACGCAGCACACCAGGGCAAAGGAAAGGACAGTGGTCGGGGAATGGAGAAAGGGGACTCTGAAGGCAGCACAGCACAATGAAGATTTGACTTTAGACTTAGTGTGGGAGTTGTGAAGAGCCAAACATTTAAGAAAATTGATAAAATGAAATATTGACAAAGGATATAGAGATACGTTTTTCTGTTTTAAGCTACATAAGAGATGAAGAAAGAAAGAAAAATTTGGGAATTAAAATGGTTTCTATTTCTATTATTACTAATTTCATTTGCCTAAGTAGTCTACCTGCTTTTTGTATCTCTCTTCCCATTTTTTTAAATTAATTTTTCTAAAAGCCACTTTGTTCTGTCAACAAGATTACTGCCTTCATAGTCATTTTTAATGGGTGAGAACATACCAAGGGCAGTGTCCAAGAAAGATCACTGTGGGAGTAAATTGAGGGAACTTAGGACTACATTTGGAAATACAGTGTGAGACTCGGGTGACTAGGGTGGTGGCAGGGGATAGAGAAGGACGCTTATCAAAGACATGCTGAGGGAAACGGTGGGAGCCTGCTCCATTTGGCTGGAGCTGAAGTTGTGTTTAGTTACTGCCATTTTGGCTTTTTTACTTGGCTTTTAATGTTGGTCAGGAGGAATAAAGTGACTAATACGTGGTATTGGGGGATAGAAGGCAGTGACTGCCTGGTCCTGGGGATCCTGGGTCAGGCCGGCGAGGCCTCCCTTCACTCTAGAGGGCTGTACTGTCTGAGCCGATTATCATCAACACCACTGGGGCCACATTTGGGGAGGAGAGCCATTTTTCTCCATTTCCTCCCTCCCCCTACATAGAAAAGATTCACAAGAATCATCTGTAAGACCTTCCCTCTGTGGAGGGCTAGACAGGCCACAAAGGAACAGGAAATAACTTGCTGATTTTTTTTACACATTTCTAATTCTCTGCTATTGCCCTTTATTTGGTGATAGTTTAGGAGGACTGAAAAGTACAGAAACAGATTAAATTAAAATCCATATTTTAATCCTCCAGTTGCCAAATTTCCATGAATCTATGTTAATTAAATAACTCGAATCAGCTCTCATTTACACATTTACTCCTTAATTATTGTGATTATCTTCACGTTAAAATTCTGCATCAACTGGAAATGAGTCCCATAAAACAAAAAATATTATGACATATCCATGTTGACATAGAGGAAAATATGAACATTTCAAAGGATTTTTTTTTCCTCTTTTACTATATATACACATGGGAGTTGAGTATGAGGCAATTATTCAAACATTTCAGAGCTCAAATATCTTGATAACTGAAGGAAAAATGTGAAACTTAAAATATTCATGATTTTTAATTTTATATTTTATTTGGTGAGTATAGACAGTTTCAAATGACTCATATGCATTTTCATTGCCTTAAAATTGACATAAAGAACATAAGGAACTCAGCAAAAGAATAAAAGGCTTCTCTGTTACAAATGTATATTCTCATAGTGTCTGATTTCATATCTTGTGCTGCCATTATAGCTGAGCAGAGCTCCACAAAGGAGGAGCCATGAAGATTGAAGTTCCACAGAGAGCCATCGTTCTCACAAAACAAATCAGTGAGTGAAACCCTGGTGCCCCATATGCTGTTTATTTACAGACACAGGATCCTTACAGGTCGAACTAGTGGCCCGCTGAACAGCATGTTTAGTCCTACATACCCAAACCTGGAAAAGCCTATATTTTAAAGTGACAATCTTGATTTCAATTTTACCTTCTCAGAACTTATTTCAAAGGCAGATAATTATCACACCAGGGTAGAGAAGATAGAACTTTAGAATACTTTTATTCTTTTGAATACTTTTGCTACTCATATACATTGATATTAGTGCTTTTTTTTAAAGGGACAGACAAATCTACTAAGATGTTGATAGTGAAGTCATAAGAATATATATGGGACTGGGAAGTACATGATACCAGGGGATTTCTATGAACTATACCCAACTTAGCTTATAAGGCAATACATTTCCTTATCAAAATAAGAAGGTAGGCATGGTGCATATATCTCATTGTTGGGCATCCTTACATATCTTACATATATATATATATATCATTATCATCACATATATGTCGTTATGGTCAAATAATATAAAATCTCTGTTACAAATGTATTGAGTTAAGGTAACAAAATTTGGAAAACATTGAATAAATGCCATGTTTGGCTACAAAATCATCACATGCCACAGAATGGCAATAGAAGATGTAACATAAGCACATTCTAGAAATGGAATGCAATAGTGACTCCAAAGTTAAAGTGAAGGTGTGGGTCTACAGAGGGAGCCATATAACTATGTTCCTACCTCAGTATCATATAAAAAATCAAATGAACACGAAAACCAGAAGTACTGGAGCAGTAATGACACTCCTTAGAAATGATTTGAATGGGCTCTTCTGGAATCCCTAACTATTTATAGCTTTCTAAACTCAAATGCTGTTTCACACCTTTTGCTTTTGTTCCTGCTTTTCTGCCCATACTCTGAGCACCTTTGCTTCTGTCTTTCACCCACTTCCAACCTGTCCATCTAGACTGCATTCTTCTGTTTTTCTTTGGGCGGGGGGAGGGTGAGTGGGTACTGGGGATTGAACCCAGGGGCATTCTACCTCTAAGCTACAACCCAGCCTTTTTACATTAAATAGGGTCTCACTAAGTTGCTGAGGGCCTCGCTAAGCTGCTAAGGCTGGCTTTGAGCTTGAGATCCTCCTGTCTCAGCCTCCCAAGTACTGGGATTACAGGCGTGCACTATCATGCCTGGCTTAGACTGCATTCTTCAGTCAGCTTTGGGAGAGTCCTGACTGACCACAGGCTGCTTTAAGGACTTCTCTCCTCCTAAGAGCATCTGGAGCACATCTCCATAACCATGAGACTTGAAAGGATTTGCCCCACTGTAACTGATCTGAGGACCAAAAGTTTGTGTACCTTTTCCTCTTTTTTTTTTTTTTTTTTGTGGTACCGGGGATTGAACCCAGGGGCATTCTACCTCCGCGCTACACCCCGGCCCTATTTTTTATACTTTATTTTGAAACCGGGTCTCACGAAGTTGCAGAGGCCTCCCTAGGTAGGTAGAGAGAGAGAGAGAGAGAGAGAGAGCTGAGGCTGGCCACAAACCCAGATCCGCCAGTCTCCGCCTCCCAAAGTACTGGGATTACAAGCGTGTGCCACCACGCCCGGCTACTTTTCTGTTTTGCACAGTGTTTCAAAGAATGACTGTTAAACTAAACCAGTCTGCAAAAGCAAATATTCTAGAAAAGGTCTGAAGAAGGACACTGCCAATGTACCACAGAGTTGATCTGCTACGATTAAATTGGAGCGTTCCTCCACGAATTTACTCCATGTGTCTCCACCTTCTGATTATGCTCCTTCCTCCCCACTGCCTACTTCTCCTGACATCACCTACTAAAGTCCTACCTGTGCTTCAAGATCCCCATCAAATTACTTGTTCTTCACGAACTTCTCTTATTTTCCAACTGGATATCATTCCTATGCCCTTAACCCACAGATTTTTGTTTTTGTTGTTGTTGTCATTGTTGTTCTTACGACATTTATCTTACTTGGTTTGGAGGTCTTGATATTTATATATCTATCTCCTATCCATCTTTCTGTTTTCACACTGGCTATCATATTGCTAAGCTTATACATACCAAACACTTCACAAACAGTTCTTTAACTGAATGCAATTAACCTAAGACAAAACAATTCTTAACTTGGTATTGATGTGTCTGAAATAGATTATAAAGTCATGCTTACTAACTCTAGTGAGCTATAAAGAAAAAAAGTTTTTTAAAATATGAGCTGTATAAACAGATTATAAAAATAAACCTCACATTTACAAAATTCAAATATAACAAACTTAAAGGGAGACAACTAACCAAATAAATCCTATGAATTTTAATTCATATTTCATTATTAAACATTTGATAAATAATTTGACCTAGTTATTTTATACATTATATGTATGTGGTAGGACAAGAAGATAAGTTGTGTTAAAGGCCTTAGACCTATTTTAATCCAGGAATGAAAGTGATTAATATTAACCCATTTTAAACATTGAAGCAACCTGAAAACAGAGATATATTTAGAAGACCAACAACATAGACTCCTCAGTAACCACTGGTCTACTTTTTATCATGTTTTACATGTCCCCTAAAATTGGTTGTTTACTAAGTTTGTAACAAAAATTCAAGCCTGGTTATTAAAATCCTTAACTAATTTTCTCTCTTCCAAGAGTAGTAAGCATTGAGTTTCAATTTCATCAGGAGAGACTGTTGAAATGCTTATGCTCCACTGAGCACCAGGTGTGATGCTGAGGGAGCCATTCTTTGTGGTCTCAGGGATGGAGCCTGCCAAGAGTCCAGAAGATGCTGAGGCTGGCCTCAAGAAGCTAGACTGCAGTTTAGACTGCTCTAGGCATTGCCTCTTGATGAGTCATTCCTATCCAATCCACAAAACTGTTACAGACCCTAAGCAAATGCTGTACATTTCTGTGGTGTCCTTACAGATGGCTACAGTTTCCACCAAACTAGGCCTGTAAGGGTTACTTCTGCGGAATCAGACACGCCCAGATGTGCACCAAGGCCTCTCAGCTGTATCCTCTTCTGCGTCACTATCATGACAGAACCTGCCCCAACAGGTCAGAATGAGGGAATATTCTGGAAATCAGGAGTATGACCCTGTGTGGACAGGAGTGGAAAACATCACAGCCTCTGCTCATTCTCCAGTCAGGATCCACTGTCACCAAGAGGCCTCAGCTCAGCTCTTTGGCTGCCTGAGCGTTTGAGATTTCCAGGTTTTGGAAAATCTGGGTAGGAGAATGAGGCACCCATGACCTTATTCTTTGGTAAGCTCCTCCTGTCACCAAAGGAACAAATCACAGGCCCCTTTCCTCACCCTGCTCCCCAGGGTGTCTCGTCTATCATGGTGAAATCCACTTTCCCTACTCAGGACAAATGGATGCCAGGGTTGGGAAGTTAGGATGTGCCTGTGTTTCTAGATACTGTGTGAGGCTCCATTTTTCTCAACCACGTCTTTGCCTCCTGGCTCCAGGCGAAAAATTGTGAAGTGTGTAATTTTTTGCTCTTTGATCATACTTCATCACTTCCATTTAGTAATCTCCCTTTTTCTCTCAAGCCATCTCTGGGCTGCACAGGACTACTTATAATAAAACATTTTAGGGTCAAAGGGAGCCTTTAAAAATCACCTACTGCAACCATTAGACAGAGTCTCCTGAAATCCACTTATCCACATTGAAAAGCTAACTATTTTAGCTACTCAGATAAAAGAACCCATGCCAATAGCTAGTGGAAGATTAAAGGAGATCTTTGGGCTTTCCTCTCAGAGGCAACATTTTAATTGTGATTCACTGAAGATAATGTTTCATTCTGCATTTCAGGTAAGGAGGGAAGAAAAAAGAGGAGAGGATGGTGTGAAAGGGTGGACGGGTGCTATCATTTTTTGAGCAAGTAGGACCATTTATTTATTCTTTATATAAGCTTTGGCTCCATTTATTATTTTGAATAACCATGAAAAACAACGTTCTTGATGATGGCAGAAGAGTAAGATAGGAAAAGAACATGTATTTAAATAGCATGAATATTGTTCTTGAAATTAGAACCTGCCTGGAAAAGTACAATGAAATTTAACAAGGGACCATTTGTGACCAGTGATAAGAATGGCATTGTGTATTCTTTTGCAAAGATACACTCTTGCATAATTAGCTCTCAACAATCACAGAAGACTGCTTCAGTGTAAGCAGGCATCAGTTTTTCCTATATGACATTAATATAAAAATAAGTTATGCTTTATCCACATACTAGATCTTTCCTTCCTCTCCCTCTCCTCTCTGCTCTCTCCCCTCTCCCCTCTCCTCTCTCCCCTCTCTCCTGTCCTCT
>PVJS01002294.1:0-85966 GCA_004027185.1 Glis glis | reverse complement strand
GGTATGATACCCAGTAGTGGAATAGCCGGGTCATATGGTGGATCCATTCCCAGTTTTCTGAGGACTCCAACAGATAAACTTGATCATTCAAATGCCTAAAGTAACGCAGGGCGTGGAGGTTCAGGCCTGTAATCCCAGTACTTGGGAGGCTGAGACAGGAAGATCGCGGGTTCGCAGCCAGCCTCAACTACTCAGTGAGGCCCTCTGCAACTTACTGAGACCCTGTTTCAAAATAAGGAATAAAAAATGGGGCAGGGGATGTAGCTTGGAGGTAGAATGCCCCTGGGTTCAATCCCCAGAACTGCAAAAAAAAAAAAAAATACCTAAAGTAATGTAGTCCAAAAGCCTATTAACCCACAAGATAATTTTTTCTAACAAAAAGAGAAATATATTGCCCAAACAAGTATTTAAATTAATTGTGTAAATTACATGTAAGGTAACTGGTCACAAATTGGTTTTATGTTAAAAGAGCCTTTTTAAATAACCTGTCTAATTTAATAACTCAGGAACATAGAAACATCTCTATGTTGTCTATAAGATCTGGAATCTGGACATTCTAGCAATAAAATCCTTGTGCTTCTCAGGATAAACTGTTTACAGTAAAATTGTGCTGCCAGGTGTGGCGGCACATGCCTGTAATCCAAGTATTTGAGAGGCTGACACAGGAGGATTACAGGTTCAAGGACAGCCTCAGCAACATAGTGAGATTCTCTGCAACCTAGCAAGACCCTGTTCCCAAACAAAAAATAAACAGGGCTGCAAGTATAGCTCAGAAGTAGACTACCCCTGGGTTAAAGACTCAGTACCAAAAAAAAGAGTAATATATATAATTTTAGCATTTCACATATTCCCTTTGATCTTGTGCTCACATTAATAAGCTCCGATTTGTGTATGAGAATATTTTCCATTGACTTTCAACTAACTTGAGACAATTTTCATTAAAGCATTAAGCTTTCCGGTATCATCAAATGCATGCTCAGTTCACATATTACTACCCAAATATATTGATTTAAAAATATTTTGGTTAATTTTATAATTCTATTGATATTTCACTGATTCTAATAGATTTGAGAGACTGCACAATTCCAAATAATAACAGCATTAATCAAGATATTAAGTAGAAGTTTCTGCCCAAAAGAACAATATAGATATGTAATTACAAAATTTTCAAGTTAAGAGTATGCCTTGATTTACACTTTACAACAAAGAGAAATCTATGATGAATAAATTTTTATGATGATTCTTAATGGGAAATAATTAAAATTAAATACTGCATGCCTAATAAGAATTGGTGATGAAACTGTAACACACAAGCATTCAATGCAGGACATGTGGAACCATTTCAGACATATCACATATTTTAGCAAATGGTTAAATGTGAATTTGCACTGAATACTGACCTGTCAATAATAACTAAAATTATGTTAAAAATAGTGTTCATTATGTAAGCATACTATCTCATTATTTTTTATGAAAAAGGATATTTTTTAAAAAATGGAATCTAGGGTTATAGGTATAGCCTACATTCATTCATTTATCCTATAGCATATTTACATACTTGCCGTTTGTCCAGGTTTTCTGGTGTATCACTTATACATATATAAATGTATATAAATATATAAATAAATATACAGTTTATAAAACTATATAAATGTTTATAATAAACACACACTGAGGCTGTTCTATGGTTTATTATACAACAGGAGGAAAGAGACAATAAAGTGGACAAATAAATATTTAGAATAATAAGTGCTATGTTAGAACACATTTGACTCAAAATGCAAACTTAATGCTTCCCTGCACATCAACATAATGAAATTTTACTTAGTTTATGTATTTGTGTTAAAATAAACAATGACAGGCTTAGATAATTGTAATTATCTTTTCCAAATTTCACTTTGTAAAGTCCTTTATTTAGTATTTATATACACATCAATATATTGTACCAGTAGAGTTTTTTTCCATTATCCATGATAATGTGATTTTAACATGTTTAACCATCAGGTGTTTCTTTCCTATTTAAAACAAATTCAGAAAGAAGAAAGGTAATAAATTAGATGTGGCATGCTATTAAGAGAGGACACTTAGGTGCAGTCCTAGGACTAGATCCAAAATGCAAATACACACAAACACACATACACATGTGCATATATTTTCATATGCATACATTACACAGTGCATATGCTTTAGATCCTTTGAATGAAAGAAAATGTTTGCATAGATGCTTATGCTTTCAAAATGAATTCAAAGTGGGAAAAATTAGCAAATATTCAATGAAAAGAAAATACGATACACAATCAAAGATCGGATGTGTGAGAGACAATGGATCTGAGCTTGCTAAAGCATAAATTTCAGAATCAGTCAAAGCATGAAAGATTTCAAAAATCATAAAAATTACCTATGCAAGTTCTCTGTGCGACATGATCAAAACCAAACCTCAGGAAAAGCTGAGCTGGTAGCAATGCACAAGGTAGATTCAAATTACTAGCATTACTGGAACCAGGAAAGCATCCCAATTTAGTATTCTAAGTACAAGAACAAATATATGAGATATAAAAGAAGCAGTGTGAATGGAGGATTATATATGACAATCATTTGTGTACATTGCTGAGGTTCTTTGGTAAACATTTGGCCTGTAATTCAAGTCCATAAACTTTAAGACTAAGCATTTAATTGTATGTCTCATTATTTCAGTATCTAAACCTCTAACCTGGTGATGACCATTTTGGGCTGAATACCAATAGCATCTCCAGATACATGACAACCACAAACATCTTTTTGGATTTTTTCCCAATGTCTACTTTGGGGATAGAATTTCTCCCAGCTGAGAATATCTCTTATACCTAAGAATTTTTCTTTATTTTATGTATTTATTTATTTATTTATTTATTTATTTATTCATTCATTCATTCACTTATTCATTCATTCATTCATTTATTGTGGTAGTGGAGATTAAATCTAGGGGTGCTCTACTTCTGAGCTACACACTCAGCCCTATTTTATTTATTATTTTGAAACAGGTTTTCACTAAGTTGCCCAGGCTGACCTTGAACCTGCAATTCTCCTGTCTCAGCCTCCCAAGTACTGGGTTTCCAATAAGCATGTACCCCTGCACCTGGCAGCATTTTCCTTTAGTTTTAATTTCAATATTTAAGCTACATCTATTCCTTGCCCACAATAATGGTGTATAACAAACACCCTCAAATTTTTGGTGATTTACAACAACAAATATCTGTTTGTCTCACTCACAGATCTAGGTGTCAGATGGCATTTGGTTGGTCTTGGCTGGGATTGGTTGGATCTAGCCAGATTGGCTCTTGGCTTCCACTCAATTTCATGTATATACCTTGTACCTCATGTTAAGGCCTAGGCTAAGGGGCACTGCCTATTGGAGATGTGCTTTACTCATGGTGATATCAGAAGTCCAGCTACACAGCCCACACATGTAGGTACATTTCAAGTTTATACTCATATTGACTGCTCTAACAGTTAGCAAAAATTAAACCATGTAGCTAAGACCAAGGGAAAGGTTGCTCTACCATGAAATCTGTGGGAAGAGTATGGAAAAAAGAACTGAAATCAACAATTCAAACTGTTACATTGGAAACCTAGCCAAATGAGACGTGGAGCCTGGTTTGTATATTTAGAATATTTAATTTACTTATTGGTATAGTGTTGCAAGATTGTACATAATTATAAATATGTAACGATATACCATGCTAAATTGAGAGCCTCTTGAAACCTAGACCAATACATCATACATGAGTACTTGAAGAATAGTAGATGAGCAAGATAATTATCATTATTTAAAAATTTATGTTTTTAAATTATAAGTGACAGTTCAGTAAATTGAGTAAATGTTATATATACATATATAAAATTATATGTCACTACATTAAAATAATGTAAATTAGTTATTAAAAACTTAAAATAGCTCAAAATAAAAGTCATTTTATAATTTTCAGTCATGTTGCACCTGCATTATACTATTAACATTTATTGCTCTAGCTAAGACACTTGCATTCACAGGTTTTTACTTGCATTAATAACATATCTTAGCTGGGCATGGTGGCACACACCTGTAATCCCAGAACTTGGAAGGCTGAGACAGGAGGACCATAAGTTTGAGGACAGTCTCAGCAATGTCACAAGACTCTTAGCAACCTAGGGAGACCCTATTTCCAAACAAAAAATAAAAGGAGCTGACTATAATGTACCAATAAAAGTATAGAAAAAAGAGCTGGGGGTGTAGCTCAGAGGTAGAATATCCCTGGGTTCAATCCCCAGTAAATAATAATAATAAGAAGAAGAAGAAGAAGAAGAAGAAGAAGAAGAAGAACAACAACAACAACAACAACATATCTTTTTTAGATACCCTTAAATAAATATAGAAAAGGAAAACCATCTTCATAATTTTTCTATAAGTACTTTTGACTTCTGTGTAATATTTGAATAACTAAATATGACTCAAAAACTCTAGCTCTCAGTACATCTTACCTCCTTGGTCTCCTTTTTTCAATAGTTCTAAAAATGCTCGATTGTGTAGTCGAAAAGCAAGTGTGGGCATGATAACACAGTGTGTTGTACCTAATAAGTAGAGATAGTATTCAGTTACCTTGTCATCCCCCCTTGAAAAGAGAACTCAAATTTGAAAAAATGTCTAACAAACTGAAGTAGCAAAGACTTTGGATTCTACTTTATTAGATATATCGAAAAGATAACTGAGTCAGAGCATTAAGCCAGTAGAGTTTGGAACTGAACAACTAGTAACTATAAGCATTGGATCTTTTGTTCTTTCCCTGGGGTTGTATTCAGTAATATATTTGGTCCACAAACCTACATTTCCTAAATACTTCATGTTTTACTTTATATAAATAAGTGGAATTTTAGATGAAATGGCATCTCAAATTTAGAGCTAGTTTCCAGCAATAAAAATAATACTATATTATAGACTAAGATTTAAAAGCATGTTAGACACTATTTAGAACAGAGTCACATTCCTTCTAAAAAAAATCCATTTGGTTTAGAAGGCTTGAGAAAACTGCTTCAATAAAATATGAATTTCAGTGTGTAGATATAGAAAGATATGAGAAAGAGATGGAAACGGAGTGACAGAGATAGGGATTCAGAGATGTCTGTCAATCTATATCTGTTTGGATATTCATCACAACACAACCATGGCTCTCTAATATCCACACATGGACTATGTATAATAAAAATAAACTCGCAATTTATTTAGCTCTTATTATGTGCCAGCCTATTTTTCTTCTATAACCTACAGCTTCATAATAACTCTACTAGGTAGGTAGAAACATAGAAACTGTTGGTTTCTATGTTTAGTTTCATATGAGAAAAAATATACAAAAAAGTAAAGTAAAGAGCATGTTTCCCAAGCTAATACAAAGCAGTTCAAGCTCTGATGTCCAGGATAGCTTGTTTCTAAACATATAATTATTTTTCTTATATCATGACTTCTTTTCCTACACTGAGATTCCTTTTCTATTTGGAATTGCTTCATATCCAACCATTTCTACCTGCACCTTCCTCAATGATCAGGTCTCACGCTTCCAAATGTCCCTTTGTATCATTGATCTGATTGTTTTACTTGAACCCTAAAAAATGCTCTTGAACCCATGTTTTTATCAGACCCTAAATCAAATCCAAACAGATTCATAGCCCACATAGATTTAGACATTTTTCCCCCTCATGAACTCTAGGGGGAAGAACTTTTAACTGAAAAACAGTCTTCTTTCAAAGACTTACCATTATCTGAAAGGCCTCAAATAAGATATGTACTTTGAAATCAATACAGAAAAATTTAGTTTTCTGCACTACAATTCCCTTTCAACCATAGTTCCTCTCCAGAAACCTCTTCTTTTTTGCCCCATATACTTTAAGTATAAGGTATTATACGTTTGTTTTAACTTTCTGTGCATTTTATTTTTCTTAATATACCAACAAGTAAATCATTTTCAGCTTATTTCAACAACAGGAGTATCTCATACACATACACACATCAAACTACTAAATTATATATAACTAGTTCAAATTTTTATTATATTAAGTAGGATTATTTATCTATTCCAATCTACTATTCAAGAACATGATTAAAATTTTAAGATCCTCCCATTCCCTTGATACCACTGACCTAAAGCTTTTCTTACTCTAATGCCTACTATTCAGGCAGTTTTGTGAATGTATAATCAATTACATTTCAAAAACCCTCTCTTCCTGACTCTGAAGTAGTATTTCTCTTTTTTTAAGTCAACCTTCTATACTCATTTCTTTTTGTAATAGCAGAAATAATTTCCCTGAGGGAACATCCCAGGGAAAATGTGTAAGGTCCAGGTAAAGGCAATATGATCATGCCTTCACACAAAGAAGGAAATTCTCCTTTTTAAGAGGATTTAAACAGTAAGGAATGAGTTGTGGGGATTATTTTCAGCATCTATCCTCTTCATCTAGATCTCAGGGAATCCTCTTCAATTCAACAGCTTGGGAAAGTACCCAAGAGAATCTTCCTGGTACATCAGCTCAAAACAACAGTTACCTTCTGGAGTTATTAAACTCCATTCTTCTCTTGGCTTTGATCAGATCTTACAGATTTATAACTTAAAAGACTATTTCAAAAATCAAGAAGAAAAATGACATCATCAAGATTACAGAATAGAAGGCCCTAAGTCCCCTGCTTTCATGATTCACTGATTCAAAAAAAAAAACAGATGGACCAATTCCCTTTGTGAGAAATTGAGAAACCAGTTGAGAGGCTCCTGCAACCCAGATAAGCACAAAACCAGCTGTATGCAAGCCAGTATGTACATGTGAGACACCCTCTCACCATAATGCCTCTCTTGAGTACAGCACTATATGATTGAAAGAAAACACCCAGCTTTTCTTCTGGGACAGTATGTCCAATGTTCTGATTTTTCTGGGAACTACCAAAGGGACTGGTTTCTGCCTAACCTGAAGCTGAGCCCAGACAGGAAAGAATCCCAAATTGAGAGCTACTGAGAACAAAGAAAGCAGTTTAGCACTCAAGCACAAACCATAACCACTCCCCACCAATCTCAGCACAAAGTGAGCAGGTGAAAACCCCGAAGTTCCAACTTCTTCCTGAGAATACAAAGAGTTGGATTTTGTGTCCAATATTCCAAACTTTCTGGGGTCTGCTAGAAAGACTAACTTCTATCTCAATTATCCCAGGGCACTCATGGGACCCAGCATACTTTAGACAATTAGGGGCCACCAATTGTGGGCTGTCACTAGCCCACAAGCACTCACAATAGCCCTCCCCTTTCCTCTAGCTTGGTGCAAAACAACTGGCAAGATTCTCAGTTCTTGGAATGGAAAGATGAAGACTGAAACTTATGTATGACATTCAGACTTGTCAGGTGGCTGTCCAAGGGACTGACTTCAGTCTTGCCCATCTCAGAACACAAATGGGATTTAGCATACTCAAGATGGCCATAAGAATAAAAACAGATCTTAGTGTCTGATGCTTCCTCAGAAGACCCGTGGTATCTCAAACAGAAACCAGAGAGATCAAGAGATTATGAAAAGGAAAGGTAAAGGAAAGGAAGGGAAGATAAAAGGGAGAAGGTAAGGGAAACGGAAGGGAAGGGAAGGGAAGGGAAAGGAAGGGAAGGGAAGGGAAGGGAAGGAAACAGGAAAGAGAAAGGAAAGTAACCACTCAGCAAAACTCTCTACCTGGGAATTTACACACACAGTCCAGAAAATAATTATACAAAGCAGGGTTTGAGAGACCCCAGAATCTCTGATTTGGCTGAGGATCTTCTGTCAGTCAGTCAATGAAGACTAGGAAAGATAGTTGATTTTTGTTGCCGATTTGCAGATGCAAAAACAAGGAGTCAAGAAAGATGAAAATAGAAAAGAAAGAGAGAAAAGAAAGGTAAAACAATGCAGAAACATCCATCATGAAAAGGCACATAATAAAGTTTCAGAAACTGACTGTAGTGAAAAGAGATATATGAATTAACTGATATAAAAGTAAAACTAACCCTTGGGAAAATGCCTAACAAACTCAGGAGAAAAATGAACCAAAAGAATGAGAATTTTAACAATAGATAGAAAATATAATAATAATTGAAATATTGCAGTTCAAAAATACCCTAAAAGTACTAACAAAGTTTATTAGAAGGATATAATAGCCAAATAGATCAAGCAGAAGAAAGGGTTCACAAATTCAATGACATGTCATGGAAAATTATTCAGTCAGAGGAACAAGAAAAAAAAAGTGGAACAGTGAAGAAAGCTTAAGGGAATTATGGAATATCGTCAAGTAAACCTATATACAGATTACAGGGAAGGAAGGTCCAGGTCAAGGAAGCCTAATGGGTTCCAAATGAAATGAACAGAAATCCATACCAAGATATATTATAATCAAATCTTCACAAGTCAAGGAAGGAATTTTGAAAACAGCAATAGAAAAGCATCAATACCTTATATGGGAACTGTCCCAAGATTATAAGCTGATTTCTCAGTGGAAACTTTGTAGTCTAGAAAGGAGTAGGATATTTTCCAAATGCTGAAAAAAAAAGAAACTGACAAAACAAGATTGCAATACCTGTCAAAGCTGTGCTTCACAAATGAAGGAGAGAAAAAGACTCCCAAACAAAAGTTGAAGGAGTTCATCCACCACTAGAGCTCTTAAAGGTTTAATAAACAAAACTGTCAAAAATGAAGTTGAAATCCTGAATAATTCTATTACTATTAGATAAATTAAATCAAAAGCTAGAGGTTATACCACAATGAGGCCTCCTATATATGATTTTATAGGGAAATTCTATAAAAACTTCAAGGAAAAGAATCACTTTTATCTTATAAAAGCAGTTCTATGCTTATAACAGTGGTTTAATATTAAGAAAATCTACTGATGTATGTAAACCATCACATTAACCAAATAAAGGAGAAAACCTATATGATCATCTCAAGAGGTACAGGAAAAGTATCTAACATTAGGTATTACCCACTCAATTCAAAGCAACTCCAATTTTTTCATAACTTTGAAAAATTGGTCATATAACATATATAGAAGTATAATGAGTTAAGTATAGCAAGTAACTGTTGAGGAAGAAAAAAAAGTTAAATATGTGTTTGGGGACAAAAAGAGGTAACTCTACCTGATATTACGTCTGTATTATGTGGATATACTAATCAGAACAATGAGACTAATCAAATGGGAGATAAATTCATTCATGAAATGAGCACAGAATCCAGATATCAATCTATGCATATATGTAGATATGAAGTATGACTTAAGTGACTTTACAATTCACATGGAACAGCGTGTTCAATAAATGGAATTGAGACATTTTGTTTCTGAACTCAATATAGTAGTTTGGGTAGATGAATGGCTTCCTAATGTACCTTTATATACCACATGACTAAGAGCTAACACATCAGTCTTCCCTTATGTACATGGCCCGTGCTCTAAGTCCCCCAGTGGATGCCTGAAATGCATGGAGTACTGAACGCTACATAGTTTTTTTTATCACATATACACCTATGATAATTTTTTATTTATAAAGTAGGCACAGTGAAATACTAACAATAACTAAAATTAAAACAGAATGATTGCCGGGTGTGGTGGCGCACGCTTGTAATCCCAGTACTTTGGGAGGCAGAGACTGGAGGATCCGGGTTCGCGGCCAGCCTCAGCTCTCTCGCTCTCTCGCTGTCTCTCTCTCTCTCTCTCCTTAGTGAGGCCCTCCGCAACTTCGTGAGACTCGGTTTCAAAATAAAGTATAAAAAGTAGGGCCGGGGGCGTAGCGCGGAGGTAGAACGCCCCTGCGTTCAATCCCCAGTACCGCAAAAAAAAAAACCAGAATGATTATAGCAATATACTATAATAAAAGTTATACAAATGTTATCTTTCTACCTGCCCCCCATCCCCATCAAAATATCATAGAGCCTTCTTTTTGTGATGAGATGAGATGGTACAATAGCTATGTGAAAAATGAAGAGAAGTGAATGACATAGGCATTGTGATACAGAATTAGATTACTATTGATCTTTCTGCTTGAACACAAGCACTGCGATACCACAAGAGTATATCTATTACCAAGCTAGTTACTAGGTAATTAATGAGTAGGTAGCATATAGAATGTGGATAAACTGGACAGATGATTCACAATTCCTAGGTAGGACAAAAAAGGATAGTAGGAAATTTTATCATGCTACTCATGACAGTGCAATTTAAAAGTTATGAATTTTTATTTCTGTAATTGTCCATTTACTATTTTCTCACCCCAGTTGACCATATGTAACTGAAATTACAGAAGCAGAAACTGCAGATGACAGGGGTCTACTGCCCCAAACTTCAAAAACTCTTATAGTTAGGATCCTGATAAGGTTCAGTTTTGCCAGTGGTTGGTTTGTCATGAGATTTAAATTCAGAACCAAGTGAAATATCTGAAATTATTTGCATTCAAAAATGTATCTGTGGACCAAATGATTCATGAAGCAACCATCTCATTCCCCGAGTGCAGCTAACAGGTGATTCTCTGGAGGCAACAGTTGGCCCAGAATCATCCAATTTTGTTACTTCCTCATTGTAGCAGAGGAAGCAATTTCCTTGTTCCACCACTTACTCATTTTCATAAGAATCATTCTTGGAGACTCTGCTTAGGGCTTATTCCCCCAATCCTCTTAAGATTTCTGAGTGCCATTCACTACATTACATCTTTTTCTTCTGAGTATAGTATGTTGTTGACAAAGAAACCCTATTTACACAATTTTCCAAATATAACCATATGCAATTGGATTCTTTCTTCATGATATACTAAGTAAATTCAACAGAGACTAAACTTAAATATGAAAGGAAAATTATATATGTATTAGAAGAAAATAAGCATAGGAGTTTTTGTCCGCAGGATACAGAGTTTTATTTTAAAAGTAACCAATAAATAAATAAATATAGTAAGCAAAAGCACTCACTATAAGAGAGAATATTAATAAATTTGACTACTTAAAATTAAGAACTTTAGCTCATTAAAAATAGAGTAAAATACAAAAAAACTAGGTAAAAGTGTATGAAAGACATATGAACAAAAAAGCAAGTGGCATCTAGATTACATTTTTTAAGGAGCCCATTGAAATGTGAAAAGGCATTTCACAGAAAACACATATGGCCAATATACATATGAAAAGATATTTAAGGCATTTTGTAATTAGTAAAATGCTAATTAAAATCACAGCAAGATACTATTTGACACATAGTTTTATGGTTCAAACATAAAATTTGATAGTAATAATTATTGGCAAGGGTATAAAGTAAGAGAAACACGTAAATACTACTGCTAGCATAAAATGTTTGTTGGAAGCAAAGACTAGAAATAGAAGGTGAAACAGGAAAATATATTAAGAACCATGTTCTGAGAACAAAGTGTTTATGCAATGGAAGTTCCAAAAACGGGATGGGTGAAGAAGGTTATTAACAAGGGAAAGTTGCATTAATAGATGACTTCCAAACTAGTATACCAGTGTGCCCTCAGGTATTGGATGAAAAATGAATCTAGTTGGTGCATTTTATAAGGGTAATTAGAATTCAGGAACTCAGATGAGGGGAAAAAAGTGGAAAGTGAAACTGAGCACAGATGTTTTTATACTGTACAATTCAAGAAAATGAAGGAAACTGAAATACAGTAGATAATTTTGTCCTGCAATCACATTGCTACCCTGTAATGGGAGAGAGGTGATCTCTGAGCCAAAGGAGTTGAAACTACCAGCATTCCCAGTGTACTAATCAGGTGGAGGAGCCAGAGTTAGAATAAGTTGATTTTGATCCATTTAAGTATGACCTGGGGAGAGGGGTCAAGGAGAAAGACTTAGTTGGATAAGGATATTCTATCTATCTTCCATGCCTAACAAGTGCTTTATCTACAAAGCCACCATTAATGGGTTAGGGAAGCAATAGCCAAAGCATATTATTATTTTTATACTGAATTTTATAGGCCAGATAAAAATTACCAAAAAAGAGGTTTGAGTTCTTTCATATGAGTAAAGTAAAATAATATTTGAGAAAGTATTAAAAGTCACTACTTCATTCTTCTGAACTACATATATTAATGATGGTAAGAAACCTATTTCTTTTTTTTTTTTTTTTTTTGCGCTACCAGGGATTGAACCCAGGGGCGTTCTACCTCCGCGCTACACCCCCGGCCCTATTTTTTATACTTTATTTTGAAACCGGGTCTCACAAAGTTGCGGAGGGCCTCACTAGGTAGAGAGAGAGAGAGAGAGAGAGAGAGAGAGAGAGAGACAGAGAGAGAGAGAGAGAGAGAGAGAGAGAGAGCTGAGGCTGGCCGCGAACCCGGATCCTCCGGTCTCCGCCTCCCAAAGTACTGGGATTACAAGCGTGCGCCACCATGCCCGGCTAAGAAACCTATTTCAAAGCATGATATTTAGCCAATTGAAATTAAAATTATTTTAAGCTGGGCATGGTGGCACACTCCTGTAATCCCAGTACTTAGGAGGCTGAGACAGGAGGATCACAGGTTAAAGGACAGCCTCAGCAAGTAGTAAGACTCTCATCAAACTAGTGAGATCCTGTTTCAAAATAAAACTATAATAGGGCTGGGTATATAGCTCAGAGGTAGAATGTCTCTGGGTTCAATCTCTAGTACCACAGGGAAAACAAGAAAATTAATTTCAGCTATTAAAAAGCCATTTAAAAATGTGAATTTCAGAGAACCACACTGCTGGGATGGGACTGAGGACAGTGGAGAGGGACAATCCCTAGTCTGTTCTGTCTCTTTTACTTGAGAAGAATGAAGGCTAAATGAGTCTACACAATCTGTAAACAAACAGGCAGGTTAGATGTGTTCCATCTCTTTTTTTTCCTCTCACTTTCTTACTTCCAGATAAATTCTTTCTTCACATTTCCTAGTTTTTAGTAGGTTTCTACTGATAGAAATCATTAAAGATAGTCTAATTGCCAAGAGATGTTTCTTTAGATCAATAATTACCTAAATCTTTGATAAATTATAATTTTGTTCCCAGAGGCTATTCCTGCCTCCACTGAAAAACTGCCTTTCTCTTCCCACAGAATTAATTTTTACTCTGAAGCTTGTGCCTGTGTCTAGGAACGCACAGCATTCTTATTCCAGTAGGCATTTGTTCCTGCAAAGTAGAAGAAAGCAGCCTTAACCTCTAAAATCACAAATTCAATATAAATACCACAGAATCTTTTCTGGGTACACAAATTAAAATTAATTAACAGGTTTCAAATAAGAAGGCTTTAAAGACTTGGACTTAAATATGCATGCTTCTACTCTGGTTTCTCTAGAAACAGAAGTAGACCGTGTTGACATGTTCTTCAGGATGAACCTGAAAGGGAGGGAAGGAGAATAGAAAAAGGGAAGAAGCCTAACAACAAAGTGATCTAGACTTGGGTCAAGGGCAATTGAGGTCACAAGACTTTACAGCAGTGGGCCTGCCTTTAGGCAAAGGCACCAGGCTTCTAAGTGCCAAGAAAAACACATTGTTTAACTTGGGCGCAAGAAGGACAACATGACAGGTGGTCTCATGCACTGCTCCCAACAGTCAAACTACCCACCCTATTCAAAATCAGGGCTGGTTTCATTAGCAAGTGTCTTGTGCAGCGACACAGAAATCACACCCAGAAAAACCCCATGCTTGTCTTGAAAGCAATAATATTGTCCTTGAACTTGTTAACTCCAATGAGACAATGGAGTATGAATGTGAGCCCAGGAGTTGTGTGTAATATGTGTGCCAGTCATTTCTTGCTTCTCCAACTGCATAGAGCATACACAGTGTCCCATGAGTACTGAACTCTAATGGACCTGTGACAGGGGAAGTAACTGCAAGATAAATGTGCTATACGTGCAGTGAAGTGGGGTGCTAACAATCCCAGAACACTACACTTTCCATTCTAGTAAGATCTTGCTTTGAGCTAAGAAAGGAGGAAGCTCTGTACTTAGAAGCATAAAGAACCACCAAAAAAAAAAAAAACCTACCTATTGCTGCCTCTTTAGCTCCTGTTACTTCTCTGTATTAGCCAAGTATACTCGGAAAATGATGAAAGAAGGAAAAGGAAAGAAAGGGCCACCAGTAGTTCCTTCATTTTTCAGTTATTTCTTACTCATGAGCAAGTTAAGAGTGTTGGTAGAATGTGCACAAATCAAATAAAGAGTTGTGTTAGTTTTGTGCATTATTTTCCACTCTTCTGGTAAGAATGAGATACATATATGTATGAGTTAAGAAACAGGAATTGAATAATTTTGCTGATTCTGCATAGGAGTTGAACACTGTTATTTTTGCACTTAAAATTGGCATCCTACAATATAAGGATAAATGGTAACATTTATGTTAATAATTTAAATTTTTAATTTCAAATAGCAAATACAGAATATCAAAATATGTCAAGAGAATGGCCATTCAAAAAAAGCAAATGACACTTTTTCCTGCTTTTTAAATAAGAGTTTCCACATTTATAATTTTTAGTGGGCCCTGAAATTTTATACCCAGTTCTGGCCAAAGATAATTTTATGTAGAAGGCCACCATGAGTTGCAGCATATGTCAGCACTCACAGCAGCTGGGGGAATAATTATTGGAATTATCAATGCAACATCATCTACTCCAGTCCACATCTTGCTCCACACAGATGAATTTACTTGCTTCTCGAATTATGTTCATTCCAAGAAAGCATAGAATCTCATAGATGATGGTTGCTCACAATTTCTGATAAACATAAGAGAGGCAAACTACAGCTTTGGTACTATCTGGAGGCTGTAACTGATAGTCATCATCTCCCTCCCATCTCTCATTATTGGCTGCCTTTCTTTTCAGCTAGTATTTCCTTTTGTCAATGTAGTTACCCAGACCTGCACCCTAGATACCTGAAAGAAATCATAATATCATATACATACTTTGTATAATGTAGTAAAAGTGATACTTTGAGGAAGTTGGGAAATGAGCAGTGAGGGGTCTGTGGACTCAATGGACATAGATAAGATAAACTTTCCATGCCTCTCTAGTAAGAGGGGTACTAGTGATGATACTGAGCATTTGGCTTTAGTGTAAACTCAGAATCTGTGTTAAAAGCCTTTGAAAGTACCAAGCACTCTCTTTGCCTCACTAAAATATTACACAAATAAATAGACATAAGTCCCTTTGGAGAATGACTTGCCCATCATTACTATATATTGTGGCAGTGGCATTCCAGCTCCTTCCTTGTGGGTGTCAATCTGTCCATTAGCTAATGAATTCAAGGTGTGGTTCTGGCTAAATTCTGAAACCTGGAAAAGGAATGCTGACTTTCAGTAGTAGGTGACTGATTTTTTAGCATATTTGATTATATATATATATATATATATAAATATATATATATATATACACACACACACATACATACATTAGAGAATGTTTTGGCAAGCTGGTCATAGTTCCTGAGTCATGTTTGCAGATACAGCAAATAAAAACAGGCCATTACTTAAATTTAAATTTTGGCTAAACAATGAAAATGTTAGCATAAACATGTTTGATGTAAAATTCAGAACACTCTTATACTAAAAAAACCTAGCCATTTTCTGAAATTTGAAGTTAACAGAATGTTTTATTTTTAATCTGACAACACTTTTCCAGAAAAATCATAATGTGTTAATCATTGTTCTAGATCCCCACCCATCATGCCTACCCATCATCACTCTTGTGGACATTCAGACATTGATGGATGTTAGGATAATTATACTCATATTGCTACTATATGTTAAGTGTTACCACCTGGCCTTCCCACAGTAAGTGTCAGAACCTCCTGCCATAAGTCCGAGCCCACAGAGCCTTGGTGTTGCTGTTGTCCCCCATAACCTTATGCATTCTTTATACCTTTGGCAAATGAAGAACATAGGAAGCTGGAGCTTGGTTAAGGGGGTGGTCATAGATAATCAATTTACACTAACATACCTATTTGTTTGAGCTTTTTAGCACTGTTCTATGGTTTCCCAGGGAAAATTGTGACATTTCTACTTCAAATAATGCTGACTATTATCTCCAATATCACCAAGTCTCCTTACAGCAGTGAATTAGAACTTACCCCTCTCTCTTTTATTCCTTGGACAAATTGTTAAATACTATCTGATGGGAAAGTATCCCCATATCAAAAACACTACAATATGTGGATTTATATTCCACTTCCCTTGATCTAATGTCATAGGCACATTCCCTCAGGCACCCTCTTCCATTTCTTACCATTAAAACAGTGAAGTCCATTGGCATATAGTCTCTCAGCCTATACTTTCTCTTTCTTTCTTTTTCTTAATAGTCCCAGAACTTTACTAGTTGGATTATGATGAAATTTGCCCCTACGTATTTTTTGGTTTCCTATATAGAAAATGGAAGCAGATTCTGATAAAGAAAGGTTTATCCTATGAAGAAACTTCCTAATATGAAGTCTCAGTAATAACTACAGGCAAAGGAAATAGTAGGGAGAAAGTTCCTACTGTTTCAATATGCATTCTCACTGCTGTAGTCCAAAACACCTGACCACCACAACATAGAGGAAGGAAGATTTATTTGCTGGAAATTCTGAAGATTTCAGGTGTTCTGTCCATGTTAGGCCAGGTTACATCTGCAGAGTTCAGGGCATGGAGGCATGAGGCAGAGAGACAGAGTGAGCAAGAGCTCTGCTCTCAGACCATGGAGGCTAGAAGCAGGAGAGAAAGCAGCAGGAGGAGAGACCATATATCATTTCTAAGACCACACACCCAGGGACCCCTCCTTAGCCAAGGTTACCCCCTCCTCAGCCAATGGATTGATCCATTGATGAGATCAGAACCTTCATGATTTAATCATATAACTTCTGAACATCAATGCATGAGCTCTTTCAGGGGACATTCTGTATCTAAACCTTAACAGCTGTTCTCTAACCTGAGTGAATGAGCCACATCTGAAGACCCAAAGGACCAAGGAAACCTGGGTACTCAATGTTTTCAAATGGATATATAATGTCCAGATAGCCTCAGTTTTCAATCTCAGAGTTATATTTCTTCCCTATCAGACATAGAATTAATAGTACTAAGAATGCAAAAATTTCTGAGTTTTGATATTCTTATGTGTAGTTCCTGGGAGTACTCTTCAGTTTGATCAGCCATCCAGCTGTAGAAGATGAATATTTCTTTAAAGTCTGCCATTGAGGCCCTCTGATTGTCACAATTTATATTAACTTGGTGACTGCTTATCTTGATCCCATCCTCTTTTATCTTGAAAGAATCATTGGTCCTCACCAACAGCCAACCAGTTTCTCTTTCCTATGATTAGTATAATCCCTACTTTACTAAAACACCAGTGTTATATACACATTGCACGAACCAGTGCATCTCATTCTACCTTTATTTTTCCCAGCCTATTGCAGGTAAAATCTTACTGAAAAACTAAAGAATGCTAAGGATTGTGAATACTCCACTTACCTTCAGTGCCTACCCATTGCCAGGTGAGTAGGTGTTGATCTATCTCTAAAATCAAATGTCAATGTTCTTTCCAGAACCACTTCTGGTACCAACTCTCCATGTTCAGGGACTACAGAAGCAAAGCTGGAATCAGGGATTCAAGTGTACTTTATTAATTGAGAGAGTTCATGTGTAGAAAACCTGGGAATGAGGGGAGCTAAATAGGAAAAAGGTAGGAGCTGAGTAAGAGTGCATTTTCATGTAAATTCAAGCTGTGATCTGCTTCATGAACATACTTTGGAGCAATAATAACATCGAAGAATCATCCCTTTCAGGTCAGAAAAATAGACCACACTGAGGTGCCCTATCAGTCTGACACTGAGTGCAGTGAGATGGGAAATGTATCAACAACCCCAGGTATAAGTTGTTAACCCATCCACGCAGTGTTAAGAGATGGGTGTACCAGTCAGTGAAGTAGACATGAACAGAACAAAATCAGCACCTACTACAATTTCTTTATATAATTATAACTACATTTATAGTTTATATTTTGAAAGAACATTCTGCAACATTAAAATATGCTTACTGGTAGGGTTGAATGTCCCCAACAGAGCTTATGTTGAAATTTTATCCCCACGATGAGATACCTAAAGGATGGAAACTTAATCCAACTATGGTATTTGGAGGTGGGACCTTTGGGAGGTAACTAGGATTATATGAGGTCATCAGGGCAGGGCCACTATGATTCTATTAGTGGCTAAACAAGAGGGAGAGAGGCCTGATTCTGTCTCGCCATGTGTGATGCCTTGTGAAGCCTTGGAACTCTACATGGAGTCCCTCACCAACAATATGGACCTCACCAGATGCGGCTAAGTACCCAGCTTGAACTCCTCATTCTTCAGAACTGTAAGCTGAAATAATCCTTTATTTTTAATAAATTATCTGGTCTGTAGTATTCAGTTACAGTAAAGGAAAATGAACTAAGACATTTACTATGCCTACTTTCATATAATGAATTTCCTCTCTGTAAGTCATTTTACTTAAGTGCCAATCCATTTTTCCTACCTTCTCAAATTCCCCACACACACCAAATTTTCAAACACTAGTATTATTAATATAAAGTACACATGGGTTGTCAATATACAGTTGCTTACCTCCCATCTCCTTCTGTCCACAACTTGACAGTCTGTCTCTAATTCTATCCCATCTAATATTTATCCAAGGGACATTTAAACACTCATTTTCTATTTTATATTTGGGTACAATTCTTTATTCCTTTTTTTTTCTGCACACCAATGTCAGGTTTCTCATTGGCTACCATTCTGACCCTTGTAAGTAAATCATAAACCCTGTCTGCTAACTCTTTTTAAGAAGGCAGTGTACACAGACAGAAAAGTAAGTAAAACAAGCATTCTTCATACCTCAAACTTCTTAAATTGTTATTCCTCTGGGATGTGGGCAATTGTAAGTTTAAATTATCTTCATTGCAGTAGCACAATGTGCATATATTATGCCAGCGCCCCATTTTTAGGAACTAAGTTGCTAAGATTTACATATTAAATTTAAAATAAGAAACAATTTCCACAACGGAAATAATTTAAATAACAAATGGTAATAATATTGTAAAGGGAATGTAAGGTAACTAGCTTGCTTTTGTTTGGGTTTAATTTTGGCCCACTTGTTGGGACAAATGTTTTCGTCAATATGTTGCTTTGTATTGCATTTATTTAAGTCAATTATAATCTTACTTAAAATAGTTGACTACCATAAAATATGAATCCACTGTCATTTATTGTTATTTAAGTCATATATCACACTGTAGTTAAATATTACAATTAAATCATATAATCACATAGGCATCCATTTTTATTCGAATGATTTGCCTTTATATGCTAAAAATATAAAATGTCTTAAAATAGTGATCTTTTCATCTATTTTTCATTCTTGATTCTCCCTTTTCTCTCATGTCTTCTTTCTCTCACTAATTGTATATTTAAATGGCACATCATAGCTATGAAAATAGACATTAGAAAATAAACTATATAGAATAAATGTATTTTGTATTCCAAGTCTCTGGGATATCTTTATGAGCATTTCTCAAAATCATACCTGTGCATATTAAGTGTAATGAAATCCCCAGGAGGAAGAAATATTTCCAAAAATGTAAAAAGGTTTATTGGCCTAAATGAACAGGCAAAATAAAAAGGAGATTATTTTCTCATGATCTCTGGCATACTCCTAAATGAAAAAATCTAAACTTGAATAATATGTATCAAAACAAATTCTACCTATTTCTAAATCAAGTGAAAATATTCCCAAACTACCGAGAACTTTTAAATATAGAAATCATTTCAGATTTAACATATGATTTTAATGACTAATATTTCTGAGAAAAGTAAACAGTTTATTCAAAGGACTATACCACATGTGACTCAATACTACTAGACAAAAATATCCTGATTCTCTGAGAAACATTAAACATCTAAGAAGAAACTATTTCAAATTTCCTACCTTGTTCTATGGTTCTTCTCTTCCTTACCTTAGATTACTAGATATGTGAGCCATTGCTTTATGGAGGAGAGGATATAAGTATGGAATAAAAACCAAAATGTGGAAGATACATAATAAGTATAATGACTCATGCTAAATATTGTTGACTAGTTTTTTAAAAAAAAGAAAATAAAACATGTTGCTAGAACCTCTCAGGCAATTAAAAGGGGATCATGCTAATAAGCCTCCCATAGATTGAGCTTCCTTAACTTTTATGGTAAATCCACATCTGAGCCATAGTAATAAATCATTCTTAACCCAGACTGTCCAGTTCCCACTCCAATGTTGTACTCTCATCAAGAATCTAGGCTACATATAAGACATTTCTCCTACCATGAGAGAAAAAGGGAATTGTGGAACCCAATAGTAGTGTTGACAGTGAGAAGGAAATTCCACTTATCCAAAAAAGAAGCAGCTAGAGAGTTCACACACCAACCCTAAGTCAAGATAGTGTGGAAATACATCTTTAATTTAAGTGAAGTGTCTTCTGTGTCCATAGAAGAACAAGGCAAATGGAGTCAAAGGGAGAAAAAGTGGATCATTATATTGTATCTGTGAGTAGGAACAGTATCACTCATCTTACTAAATGCAAAACAAGATGTTTCTCACTTAAATATGTGTAATTGTAGTAAGAGTTTCCTATGGTATTATGTTCTAGATAGCCAATACACTGAAGAAATCATCAAAGTAATAGGAGTGGAAGAGAATTGTAAGACTGGATGGTATCTTAGAGATTTTCCAAATCAACTCTCCCATTGCCTAGCGGAGGAAACTGGAAATCTATAATTTATTGACTTAATCACAGTTTTGCCGCTGGAAAGTAGCAAGAATTATATTTGAGCTGAGGTCTTAACTCGAAGACAAGTTACTTGTATAGGTTACCAGATAACAAATTCTAATTAAAGATGCATTTTCTCTGATTCCTGAGCTCTTCCCCTTCTCAAGTTTAATAAATGAACAATGTATTGGAAAAATGACAGTAGAACAAAACAGAATGATAAATTGGAAGAAGACCTGAATTAGAGTCTTGGCTCTGCCAAGTGATACTGGGAGAGACAGACACGCACAAGTTTTAAGACTCAGTCACCTTACTTATTAATGAGAGGAATAATATTTTTCCTTCTAGGTGCCTCAAAGCTCTTATAAGTGTCAAGTGAAATAACTGAAAATAATTTCTAAACTATGAAATTGTATCCAGAATTGTAAAAAATATAAGAAATGATATTTTGGAACATATATTTTAGACATATATTTTAAACAAAATGATATTTTCAGCCATATATTTTAGACATCTTCATTTTAGTTTTTATTTGCCTTTCCTCAATATTCTGTGATCTTATATTATAGAAAAACAAATTTAAAGAACATTATATTTCTACAAATGACTATTGGATAGAAGCCAAATTAAAATTGTATGAGTTTATAATAGGAATAGACACAGTGCTCTAATTCTCCTCAGTGGGTTTTTCAAATCGTATCCCTCCTCTTCCTTTCAGTCCCTTTCAGAAAATGACCTCAATATGTAATTTATTAAAGATAATAAAACGGGCCTTCTGTTTATGTCACCAACTCATACATTTCTTTGCATTTCAATTTACTCTTACCTTGTTCTCTTTAGTTATAATGGAAAGGTGTTTTTTCTTTCTGTGAAAGATAAATTACTCTCCCTCAGATTATATCTTCCCTCATCAACAAAGTTAGCCTTCTAAAAAAATGTTTTGTGTTGTGTCTACTTCTCCATGGCCTGTTCACTATTCAACTCACTTCAGTCTAGATACTGTCACCACAACTCCACTGAATAACTCACTCCATGGCTGGCAGTCCCTGCTGATAACCCATTGCTATCATTTCCACATAATTATAGTTTGTTCCACAAAGGCACAAAGGTTCACGTGCTGGAAGATTAGTCTCCAATGTGGCAGTGTTGATGTACTAGAAACTTCAAAGGTGAGGCCTGGTGATGGTAATTAGGTCATGGATACTCAACTCCTATGAAGAGACTAATGCTGTCTTTTGGGAGTGGGTCAGGCCAGTTGGGACTGCAGTAGCTCCCATCAGAAGTGGAAGTTATAAGTGAGCCTAGCACTCACCACTCTATCTACCATAAAATCCTCACCACAGCAAAGCAGATAACTGGTTCCTTGCTCTTAAACCTCTAGTACTATAAGATAAATAAGCCTCTTTTTCTTATTATAAAGAAAAATTAGCCATAGTTATTTTATTATAGCAATAGAAAATGCATTAAGACACACAAAAAATCATCTGTACTTATTTTATCCAACTTCAATGTTAATTACTTCTTTTTCGGAACATTTTTCACCTGTCTAGCTACTTCTTCATATTATTTTATTGAATATTTAAATACTGTATCATCCAGGTTTCAGTTTTTAACCTCTTTATCTTTAATCTCACTCTGCCATGTTTCCTCATTTTATCCCATTGCTTTAAGTGCTATCTGCACTTTTTTTCTCTTCAACCTGGATCTCTACCTCAAATCTGATTGAATATTGAATCATGACTCATATATCATATATATACATATATATGTGTGTGTGTATTAAATATTTTATTTTTATCTGCTAGTGCCACTTTAGACTCAACATGACCAAAAATGAATACCTCATCATTGCTTTCAAACATGTTTTTCTGCTCTTTCTTATCTGTAAAAATTACAGAAATTTTCTACTAATTACCAAAGACAGAAACTCCTACATCATTCATAATTCCTTCCTCTCTCATATTCCCAATATTTTTTGATTGATTACTAATTTCCTGGTATTTACCTCCAAATACATTTTATTTTTAATTACTTCTTTCTAGCTACACTGTGACAACCAACAATCACACTCCTTTATCTTTCACCTGGATAACTGAAACTACTTTCTAAATCCTTATCTCTTTTTCAAAATTTATCCCTACTCTAGTCCATTCTCAATTCACCAGGCTGGATTATATCATGGGCATAAAAGCCTGATGTACATTTTTACCTGAAACTAAAATTTAGCAACAATTTCCTATGACTTTATGTGTGATTCTAAACTTCATATTATGGTCTGCAAGGTTCTTCATTAACTGGCTTCTGTTCACATCTCCATCAATAGTAAACTTTCCAATTTCACTAAAGTTAATATTCTCCTCACACTAAACTTTTAATTTTTCTAAAATACCTTTCATAAAATCTCCTGCATCATATCTATTCATCTAATAATTCTAATTATTTACTTAATATGTTTATTAGTCAGTTTTTTGTCAGTATGACCAAAATACATGAAAAAAACAACTTAGTGGAGGGAAAAAATATTTCAGCTAATGGCTTTAGAGGTTGCAGTTCAAAGTCTGCTGGCTGCATTGCTTTGGGCTTGATATGATTTAGAACATTATGTCAGAAGGGTGTGGCAAAGAAAAGTTGCTCTACTCCTGTGTGTGCGTGTGTGTGTGTGTGTGTGTGTGTGTGTGTGTGTGTGTCAGAGAGAGAGAGAGAGAGAAAGGAACTAGAATCAAGAAATACCCTTCCACCCCCAGTGGAAATGCCTTTCACCCCCAGTGACCTGGTTCCTGCAACTATGCCCCACCACCTCCCAGTAGTCCATTCAGCCATCAATAGATTAATCCAACTTAATCTTGGTTCAGAGCCCCACCTCTGAACCAAGAGCTGAATTGGAAACCAAGCCTTCAACACTTGAGTCTTTGGGGGACATTGTAGGTTGAAACCATAACAATATAGAATCCACTAAAAACATGCCTTTCTTCTTAAAAATCTCTTCCAAAGTGCTCTCCAAAGCAAGCTGTTCTTCCCTCGCTAAAGCACTTGTCACAACATAATTATTTAACTCTTTGATTATACACATTTATTATTAGAATGTTGATAGGATTAATATCCATCTAATCATTTTCCAGGAACCAATTATATCAAATAGAGATTAAGTGATAAACATTTGTGGAACACTAAGGTATTTATAAAAAAATAACAAATTTCCAGTATTATTACCTAAACAAAATGAAGTGGAAAAATGTCCAATATAGTTATCACAGACCCACACAGAAATATATGTTTGATTTAAACAAAAATTTTAAATTTTGATTGACATACATTGTAGAACCAGTTAAATAAAGCTTAATGTCGATCTTGAATTTATGAGTTAAGACCAAATGATAACAGGAGCACTGGTATATAAATGTCTGCTTCCTCTTGAATCTCACGGAAATTGCAAATAAAAAATAGATAAAATCCTATATTGATGGGAGAAATAAACTAAGAAGTACAGCTCACGTCACAGTAAATCACTGTAGAGAGTGGTATAATATTGACAACTGAAGAAAAAATGAATATTTGTATAAATGTCAAGGCCATAAAAAAGGTTACAGTGTTTGACACAGCCATTCCAAACATAATAAGACACATTAAGAATAGTATGAGCATTATATACAAAGATTTGCATTAAAAGGCACTCTGTCTTTGGTAAGGTTTCCTGGAAACCAGCACTATGTCATAGATTCCATCTGCAAGTGATTTATTAAGAAAATAATCTCAGGAGAAACCAGGAAGGAGGTGAATTTACCAGAGGGGAGAAGAAATAAATCCAACATGTCAAGATTTCAGGCAATATATCGGCTTTGAACGAATCCCAGGTTTGCTCTAGATGAGGATCTAGAGCAGGAATACAAAGCTGGGATTTTATATTCCTGAAAAATGTGCTACATAATGGCATAATCTACTAGACTTGTTACCCTTTCTTATTGTAAGTAAAAGTCTCCTGTAGCCCAAGGGCTGTATTTAAGAGGTCTTATACCAATGGGCATTAGAAAAAAAAAAAATGTAGCATGGGAGGGGCAATGGTCATACAAAAACAATATCTAAGGGAATCTACGTGGAATATGAAGAATGATTGAATCTAAAGCCTGAATGAAGTGTTTTTTTAATCCTAGTGAGATGGAAGAAATGTGGATACCAATGAATTAATGGGTATGCAAAACACTCTTGTGATGTATTTCTAGGCAGTCTATTCAATTATGTTTGTTTTCAAGTGGTATTTAATGTTATGGAATGCCTATTTAATTTTACAAAATGGAAAGAAAAAGATCTTCATTAAAAAAACTGTATAATCTCATATGTACACATTGTTTATGATAGTAATTCCATAGATTCACTTCTTTCTTGCCCTTCCCCTTTCCTTGTACCTTTCCCTTGCACCACTGAGGGTTCTCCATTGTCATTGGAGTCCCTTTTGTGTCCCCACTACTCCCTAAGTTGCCATATTAATGAAAACATATGTCCCTTCTTTTTTTGTGATTGGCTAATCTCACTTAGCATAATGTTCTCCAGATCTTTCCATTTTCTTGCGAATGCTGTTATTTTGTTCTTCTTTATTGCTGAGTAGAATCATTCTCAGTGCTACATGTGGGGGGGGAGGCGGGGGGGGGAGGGACACCAAGAGCTGCGTGCATGTATGTTAATACCAAACTGATACTCATTGTGATGTGAGACTACAATGCACCAATAAAAACATAAAAAAAAGAGATGAGAGATGGGGAAATCATGCATGTCCTGCTAGATAAGAAAGATACTGAAGGAAACAGTTGAAATAATGCTATGGTCATATAGGAAGTTCTCAATACCAGTCTCATGAATATGTATTGGGAGTGGAAGGGGGTGGGGTGGGTCCCAGAGGGAATCACACAAAGCGCCGTGCGCATGTGTGTTTCCATTACGCTGAATCTCATTATGATGTACAATTGCAATGCACCAATAAAAGTATATTAAATATGAAAATGAAAGGAATAAATAATTATAAAAAACTGTATATGCAGTCTGGTCTTCAAATGTTAAGGTCATAACATGTATATGGATGTAATATGTACACACATCATCTCTCTTACCAGAGCCCACATAAGTAAAAAATTTAAAGAAATCTCCCAAATCAGAAAACAAGAATAAAAAATAAATATGGCTCTTATAATAAAATAATACAATATACAATCTATGTAACGATCTTGGTTCATTCAAGTACATATAGTAAATGGAAAGCCAGATAACAAACATGGAAGCACAAAGCCTCTAGAGTCAGACTGCCACTTAAGAATAGTGTACCCTTCACATGTTTTCTCTCTTATGCGGAAGAGAGAGAATAGGAAAGAAAAGGGGTCTCATACCCCAGTGCGGTGGCTCGCATCTGTAATCCCAGTACTTGGGAGGCTGAGACAGAAGGATTGCAGGTTTGAGTCTAGCCTCAGCAACTTAGTGAGACCCTATTCAAAATAAAAAAATAAGCCTGGCGTGGTGGCGCACGCTTGTAATCCCAGTACTTTGGGAGGCGGAGACCGGAGGATCCAGGTTCGCGGCCAGCCTCAGCTCTCTCTCTCTCTCTCTCTCTCTCTCTCTCTCTACCTAGTGAGGCCCTCCGCAACTTCGTGAGACCCGGTTTCAAAATAAAGGATAAAAAAGAGGGCCGGGGGTGTATCGCGGAGGTAGAACGCCCCTGGGTTCAATCCCCAGTATGGCAAAAAAATAAATAAAAAAATAAAATAAAAATAAAAATAAAATAGGCCTCAGTGTGTATCCCAGAGGTAGAACGCTACGGGTTTAATCCCCAGTATCAGAAAAAAAATTATAAAAGGTACCTTATGAAAATGAGGAGACTGGTAGATAGTGGAAGTAGATTGGGGAGGGAAAAGGAAACTTGGGAAAGGAAACAGACCAACTAATATTATGTTCCTTTGTGAATGCATCACCATGGATTTCACTAGCATGTATGGAGAGGCAGAAGGGGGTAAGAAGTGTGGCAGAGAAGGATAAATATCAAGTGATGTTGTGTCCATATATGAATGTAACACTTTGAATCTCACTGCCATGTATAATTACAACATACCAGTAAAAAAAAATGGTGCCCTTGGCCAAGTTGCTTTATTCTTTTAACTTTCAGCTTCCTTATCTGTAAAATGGGGGTAATCATAGTACTTGTTTCAGAATATTGTTGTGAGAAAATAATTTAGAACTAAGACTGACACTAGAAAACACTCAACACAGGATAGAAATTATTATCAATATATAAGTAATATCTAATATTTTATTTCATATTCTTTCAGTCATGAAACAAAGAAACATCTCTTTTACATGCAGACAGAAATTTTAAAAAGTACCCCTATAGGTTTAACTACTTTTAGATAATGACTGGAAAAATATAGAATTCTTGTCTCTAGTCCATGGAAAGGCTTTTCCAAAGTAAAGAATTTTATGGGAACAAAGGACTTTAAAGTAAATTTGAAATAAGAACATTTGTGTGGGTTGGAAGGGTGATAATTTAATGTTCTGTGGTAAAATGTCAAGTATTTGGCTAGAACACCAATTGTAAAAATCTACAGTCAGAAAGGAGGAAGGTAGAAAAATGCTTATAGACAAAACAGATAATCACTTTGAAAATTGTCTAACAAGAGATTGTGACCCAAATGGCACAAGTTCACCATTAGATAAAGTTGTTCATTAGGGAATCAATGAGTGATTCATTCAGGGAAAAAAGTTCTAATTTTACATTTTCATGTGTTCCTACACTTTGAATACATGCTAATGATTATTTGTATGGGTGGTTTATTGATCCCTTTAATATTTTCTTTTTCCTATCATAATTTTGTGTCTTTATCATTGATTCTATTTCCAACCTAATATTCCAGTTTTCCCTCTTGGCTTTTTATGAAAAATTATGCAACTTTACTTACTCTAGCTAAATTAAGTGGACCTACTACTATTGTAGCCTCAAATGATCATAAAAAGACATATGGTTTTAGCAATTATATTTAAAAGCTCATACAACATATTTTCTTAGTTATTAAAGAACTGTATTAGAGAACTTAAACCTACAAGCAGCTTGACCCACATAATGAAACAGAATCCCATTATTAGCAGATTCACAAAGGATAAATGAAAGGTAATCAACGTATCAGAGTGGTGAAACCTTGACCTGAGAATGAGGGTAATTGATAGCCTTGAGTTTGCAATTAGCAATCTGCATAATCAACAACACCGCACTATCTCATGAATGAGGTTATTGATCTACATGAACTCAAGGTTCTGTTCCCCTTCCTTTTTATAAACTTTATCTATCTTATAATTTTATTGTTTATTTTTGTCACAGGGTCATAATTTCTAAGTTGTCAAGATCTATGTCTTACATTGGTATATCTTAAGAATGAAAGCCGGGCGTGGTGATGCATACTTGTAATCCCAGTATTTGGACGGGTGAGACCAGGGGATCTGGGTTTGCAGTGAGCCTCAGCTACTTAGTGAGGCCCTCCTCAATTTAGTGAGACCTTGTTTCAGAATAAAGAACAAAAAATAGGGCTGGGGGTATATCTCAGAGGTAGAATGCCCCTGGGTTCAATCCCCAGTACCACAAAAAAAGTCTTCAATAAAGAATCACACTTGCAAATTTTATTTTGTCATGAAACATCATATTCATAGGGTCTGGGAAATTAGGATATGAGTCTCTTTGGGTGATTATTACTTTGCCTGTTACAATATAATGAATATAGAATTAGAAGGTCAAACATATGTAAGCAGAATTCTAGAAGAAATGGAGAAATAATAACAGAAAATTTGTGAAGATATAATGGTTGGAAATATTTCTAAAATCACGAAATCCCACAAGAAACTCACAAAAACTCACAAGAAATCCCACAAGAAACCCACAAGAAACTCGAGGATTCTCAAGCAGGATACATAAATAGAATTTGTTATATGTTCACGTTGGAATACAAAGCACAGAGAAATATTTGTTTGGTTTTTTAAAGAGACAAAGGAAAAAATTTCTGGTTAATTCTTCCTATAGATTAATGATTGATTTGTATTCACCAGTAACAGAAGTGAGGAGTTGGTGGACCTATGTCTTAAATATGCTGAGGGAAAATTATGGCTGAACTAGGTATGTAAAACTAACAAATTCCAAAAGTTTTTTTTTATATACAGAGCAATATTACATACACAGAGTATTTATATAACACAACCAAAGAATCCTAACATTTCCATGAAGAACTCACCAGGCTCACATAGCTACCATGGTTATGTATATCCAATATTTGAGAGACAATATTAATAATTCCAATCTGACATCAACTCGTTCAGAAAATACGGAAAGAAGGTATAGTTTCTCATTTATTTTATGTGGTCCGCATAGCCATGATAATAAAATCTGACAAGTATATTACAAATAAAGAAAAGTACAAACCAATATCATTTGTGCATGAGAATGCAAAAATTATTTTAAAAGTACTGACAAGTAAAGCTTATCAGTGTATAGTAAGAAAAGCATTATGGTCCATGTAAATGGATCAGAGGGATACCTTTAGAAATGTATCAATTATGTATCACATTATAAATAAGAAAAATCATACATCACAGTAAGTGCTCTAAAAGCATTTGATAACCCTGAAAATATGCAGGTTAAGTATCACTTTTCCAAAATGCCTGGGGCAGAAGTATTTGGGATTTCTAAATTTTTATATTTTGAAATATTTTTTCTATATAACGAAATATCTTTAAAATAGTACCTGGGTCAAAACATGAAATTTAGAGATATTTCAGGTATACCTTATAACCTCAAGGTAATTTTATGCAATAGTTTCAGTATACCTGAGTTTTGACTATGATTCATCTTATGAGATCATGTGGAAAAATTTCCTCTATGGCATCATGTCAGTCAGTGCTCAAAAAGTTTCAGACTTTGAAGTATTCAGAAATAACTTCAGATTTTTAGATTAGGGATGCTCAAACTTATGATTTAGAAAAAAGTCCCAGCAAACTGTAAATAGAAAAGAACTTCTTTACTTTGATAAAACTATCAAGGAAAAATTCATAGTTAACATCAAAATTAGTGGTAAAATATCACTAAGCTAGGAAATATGCCAGATATCCTATCAATCTGTCTTTTCTTTTTGGTGGGAGGTGCATTGTAATCATACATCATGAGGAAGTTCAGAGTGATAGAGACATAGACACACACCAACTCCCACCCTGCTCTTTCACCCTCCCTATGTACAACATTGAGATTAGCATTGATAATGTTGTGTATGTACATCATGCCCATTGAAGTGTTCCTTCATTGAATCTCCCTCCTCTCACTCACCTCCCTCCCTGAGTCCCCCTCCTTCACTCCACTAGGGTGTCTCTTTCTTTGTCTAGAGTCCCTTTTATATCCCAATTTTTCCCTAGCTTCCACATAATGAGGGAAAACATCTGACCTTCCATTTTTTGTGACTGACTAATCTCAGCATAATATTCTCTAGTTCCATCTATTTTTCTGCAAATGAAATAATTTTCTTTTTTCTTTATGGCTGAGTAGAATTCCATTGTGTATATATATTCTATAATTTCATAATCCATTCATCTGTTGATGAACACCTAAGCTGGTTCCATAATTTAGCTATTGTGAATTGTGCTGCCATAAACATAAATATGCATGCATTGCTATAGTAGCCTGGTTTCAATCCCTTTGGGTAGATAACCCAGAAGTGGTATAGCTGGGTCATATGGTAGGTCCATTCCCATTCTTTTGAGGAATCTCCACAATGATCTCCAAAGTGGTTGCACTAATTTGCAGTCCCACAAACAATATATCAGAGTTCCTATTTCCACACATCTTTGCCAGCATTTATTACTGTTTATGTTTTTGAGGATTGCCATTCTAACTGGGGTTAGTGAAACCTCAGTGTAGTTTGATTTTCATCTCTCTGATTGCTAATGATGTTGAACATCTTTTCATATATTTATTAGCCATTTGTATTTCTTCTTTTGTGAAGTGTCTAGTTCACTTGCCAGTTTTTTTTTAATTTGGTTATTTGTTTTTTAGTGGTAAGTTTCTTAGGTTCTTTGTATACTCTAGATATTAGTCCTCTATCAGAGCAATAGCTGTCAAAGATCTTTTCCCATTCTGTCAGCTTTCTATTAAGTTTCTTTATATTTTCCTTTGCTGCACAGAAGCTCTTTAATTTAATGCAATCTACTTTATTAACTACTAAGCAAAGAAGAATAAGCACTATCTCAAACAGAAAATACAATTCAAAATTACAGGAATTAAAAATCATCTCTTAATAACATTGAATGTCAATGTCCTCAACTCCCCAATTAAAAGACATAAACTGGCAAATGAATTGAAGAACATAATCCATCTATATGCTGTTTGCAAGAAACTCACTTTACAGGCAAAGATATTCACAGACTATAGGTGAAGGGTTGGGATAGGTATTCAATACAAATGGAGCCTGAAGACAAGCAGGGGTAACAACTCCCATCTCTGACAAAGTAGACTTCAAGCGAAAACTTATCAGAAAAGACAAAGCAGGACATTTCTTACTGATAAAAAGAACAATACAACAATAACATATAACAATAGTCAACATTTATGCTCCTAATGTAGGTGCAACCACTTTCATAACACAAACTCTTTGTGACATTAAGTTCAAATCCCCAAAACAATAATATTGGGAGACTTCAACACACCTCTCACACCACCAGATTGATTTTTCAGACAAAAGATCAGTAAATATTCTTCAGACCTAAAGAACACTATAAACCAAATAGAACTATTAGATATATACAGAATATTCTACCCAACAACAGCTAAATATACATTCTTTTCATCTGTTCATGGAATTTTCTCCAAAATAGATCATATTCTAGGCCACAAAGCAAGCACTAGTCAACTCATAAAAAGTAACATAATTCCTTGCATCTTTTCAGACCATAATGGAATGAAAGTAGAAATCAACAACAGGAAGACCCAGATAAATTACAAAAATACATGGAGATTGAATGCCACACTTCTGAATGAGGACTGGATCAAAGAAGAAATATGGGGAGAAATAAAAAAATCCTAGAGTCAAATGAAAATAGACACATTTGCTTATTTGTTTGTTTTTTATTTTTGTGTTTTGGGGTTTTTTGTTTTGTTTGGTTTAGTTTGGTACTGGGGATTAAACCCAGGGGCATTCTACCTTCAAGCTACACCCCCAGTCCTTTTAATATTTTACTTTAAAACAGGGTTTTGCTAAGTTTCTAAGGGTCTCAGTAAGCTGCTGAGGCTGGCCTCAAACCTTTGAATCTCCTGTTTAGGCTTCTAAAAACTGGGATTTCAGGTATGTGCCACCACATCCATTCAACCTTTCTCATTAAAAATTGTGTTGGAGATTTTAGCCACAGCATTAGAGTAAAAATAATTATAAAATTTGTAAAAAAAAATAAAGGGGGGAGGCTAAATATTTGTATCAAGACATGACAAAATTATGAGCTAAAAAATCCTAAGTAGTCTTCAAGCAACCACTAAAACAAGTGAAGGAATTCACCCATATTGCAACATAAAAATATAAGAAAAAACAATTATATTTTTATACATTAGCCATAAATGATTGGAAAATTTATAAAAGTTATTATTTATAATAATATCATAAGCTGAGCTTGTGATAAGAAAAGTATTGGGGCTGCATTTCTGAGATAACTATGCCTCTGGATTCAGTATCTATTACCAATAATAATGATAATAACCATATCACAAAATACTCCAGAATTAATTTTTACTTATATATCTTATTATAAATATTAGATCATATAACTGTACAAATTAATGGGTTTCATTGTGACATTTCCATATATGCATATATTGTGTTTTAATTGTATCCACCCTCCTTACTGCTAGGAATCAATTTTTCGAAAATATGCACAAGATATGTATATTGAAAATAATAAAATATTTTTGTTATAAAGAATATGGATTGGAATGTTCAATATTGTTAAGAACTCAACCCCCTTTAAATGATTCATTCCAATCCCACTCAAAACATACCAAGCTTTTACAAGGAAATGGACAAAGTAATTATAACATTTACATAGGAATATAAAGGCTCTCTTTATCCCATGTCCTCCATTCAGTGACTCAGTAATCCAAGAAGCAATGATATTTTAAGTCTGATGTCAAAACAGAAATGTTCTTCCATAATTATGTTAGGACAGCAGTGATAGTTTCCCTATGATTAGTTGCTTTGACCTAAAAGTTATGTTGCTTATTCTTGTATTCCCTTGGCCAGAACTGTCCTGTGGACCCAAATATTTTCAAACAGTCACAAAAATGTAACATTTTCTTATAACACTCTCGTGCTTGAAAGAAAAGGAAAATGGAAACTAATGAACACAGGAATTCTCACATCATGATATGGGCAAAAACATTCACCTAAACACAGAATAACATGAACAAAAATATCCATAGCAGAATTCTTCTTAACAACAACAAAAACTACCTAAATATTATCACTATTAAAATGTAAAACGGAATCAAGGGATGTCAGTGGGAATCATGAAGAAGACTTTATACTAAACTTGTCCTCCTCAAAAACAAAAAGAACACTGGCAAAAACTATGAAAATGAACATTTCACTACTCTGGAAATTAACCAATGTCAAGCAATAATCCAAGGAGCTATTAAGGAGAAAAGGCTGAATCTCAATAATAACAGTGATCTCAGTGGTATTTTAACTTGTACTATTTCTATGTCCTTCCATTCAGCTCCATGGTAGCCTAGGAAATTGATAGCCCTACAATCCCAGAAAAAAGCGGCCACTGGAGAGGACCCACTGCAACCGCATCTCTCAAGAGCTCCTTTCTCACATGATTATTATTATTTGGTCTGTCTGACAGTTCCATAGAAACCCTCATTGGTAGGACTTGTCTTTATTTGTTCTTATTTAAAGCTCACTCAGCGCAAATAGCCTTTTCTTGGGAGGAGTTTGTCAAAAACAATCAGCAGAAACTGTTTAAATCACAGCTGCCTGAGGCAGCAATAACAGAACAAACAAGAAACTGACCAATAGCACTACAAAGGAAAAGCAGGAATGAGATGTCAATAGGAAGCTTCAAAAAACTCCGACTCAAGCCGGGCGTGGTGGCGCACGCTTGTAATCCCAGTACTTTGGGAGGTGGAGACCGGAGGATCCGGGTTCACGGCCAGCCTCAGCTCTCTTTCTCTCTCCCTGTCTCTCTCTCTCTCTCTCTACCTAGTGAGGCCCTCCGCAACTTCGTGAGACACGGTTTCAAAATAAAGTATAAAAAAATAGGGCCGGGGGCGTAGCGCGGAGGTAGAACGCCCCTGCGTTCAATCCCCGGTACCGCAAAAAAAAAAAAAAAAAAAAAAAACTCCGACTCAAATATTACAGCAATACATGCATATCCACATATCCATCTTGGTAGCAGCACAATTCACAGTAGCCAAACTATGGGGCCGGCCTAGGTGTCCATCAACAGATGAATGGTTCACAAAATTATGGTATACACACAATAAAATTTTACTCAGCCATTAAAAAGTACACAATTATGTCATTTGCAGGAAAATGGATGGAACTTGAGAATATTATGTTTAGTGATATTAGCCAGTCACAGAAAGTGAAGGGTCATATGTTTTCACTCAAATTTGGAAACTAGAGTGAATCTGAGAAAAAAAGAGGACTTCAGATAAATAAGGGAAGATAGTAGTAGAATAGCAGAAGGGGATTTGGGGAGGGAGGGAGTTAGGGAGGTGAAAGGGAAGATCTGATGATGGAAACAGTTCAAATAATCTTTTGTTAACTTGTGAAGTTATCTATATCAATGTTAACATTACATATGGGGAAGTGGAGGGAATGGGGTAGGACCCAAAGGGAAACATACAATGAGTGTTGTGTGCATGTATGTTTCTATCACTCTGAACCACACTATGATGTATAAATTATAATACACCAATAATAATGAAAACAAATGCTCTGACTTTTCCAGTGAGATTCCTCTGAGAATCTAGATTGCATGCCCTTATCTCAAGTTGTGCTTATATGCAGAACTAACACATGCCTAGGAAAGACCTGAAAGGCTGTTCACAAAGAGAGCAGATGCATCAGTGACTGCGTGGAACACAGAATAGAATTTGCAGAATTTTAAAATACCCTTGGGTTCAGCATCCAGTACTGCAAAAATAAAAATAAACAACAACAAAAAGAATAGTTATTACCAAACTGACTAAAGATTGTGGTTGTGAGAATTTGTGAGTATATGGAGAAAAGAGAACCCTTGCACACTGTTGGTAGAAATGTAAATTAGTATAGCTATTATGGAAAAAAGTATGGCAGTTCCTTGAAAAGGTAAAAGTAGAACTACTATGAACTCACCAATACTACTATGGGTCGTATATCCAAAGGAAACAAAATCAGTATGTTGAAGAGACATCTGTACTCCCATATTCATTAAAGCACTAGTTACTATAGTCAAGAAATAAAATCAATTGAGGTGTCCATTGATGGGTGAATAGATAAAGAAAAACTGGTAGATATACACATAATGGAATATTATTCAGCCATAGAATGAAACACTATGATTTGCAGCAACGTGGATGAAACTGGAATACTTTATGTAAAGTGAAATAAGTCAGGCACAGAAAGACAAATCCCACAGGTTATCATTTGTATAATACAAAATAATATTTATTTCATAAAAGAAGAGAGTGTAATACTGGTCATAGGAACCAGGAAGTAAATGGCAGATAGAGGATAGAGATGAATAAACAGTAGGTATGAAAATACAGTCAGTTAGGACAACTTAGTTCTGGTATTGTATAACACAGTATGGTAACTATACTCTACAGCAATATAGGATATATTTCACAACAACTAAGAAAGTCCAGAGTTTTCTAATACATATAAATGATAAGAGTTTCATGAGACAGAAATAGTCTCATTTTTAACTTTTATTTAATTTATTTTATATATTTATTGACGCATTATAACTATATATCATACTGAGGTATAAAGTGATAGGAATATATATGCATATGACCCTTGGAGCATTTTATTCCAAGTCTCATCACCCTCCCTCCCATTCCTCATACATGTCTTTGAGACAGGCATTGGTACTTTAATATATGTACATAGCATTATTCAACTGTTACCTTGTTTACGTCTCTATCCCCCCCTCCTAAACCCCACCATCACTCCATTGTAGTCTCTGCTCCTCTATCTGAGGTTACCCTTGTTTTCATTTTCTATCTAGCTTCCACATATGAGAGAAAAGATACAACTCTTGGGGATTGAATCCAGGGCCTCATGCATGCTAGGCAAGTTCTCTACCACTGAGCAATACTCCCAACCCTAATTACCCCGACCTGATTACATTATATAAATGTATTGACCTATCATGCTGTACCCCGTAAATACTTACAAATATTACGTGCCAAACTTTCAGTTATAAGAACAAATCCTGAAGACTCAATGTACACAAGTTGACTTTAATTAATAATGTTGTGTATTTTAAATTTACTACAAAAGTAGGTATTGTAATAGTCAATTTTCCATTACTGTGATAAAAACCTGACATAAATAAACTTAAGAAGAGAAAAGGTTCATTTTTATTCACGGTTTATGAGTTTTTAGTCCATAGTTGCTTGTCCCCATTGTCTTTGAGCCTGTGATGAGGCATTATGTCATGGCAGGAAGCACACAACTGAGGAAGATATTCATCTCAAAGCAGCCAGGAAGCAAAGGGAGAGAGGAGAGAGAGAGAGAGAGAGAGAGAGAGAGGAAGAAAGGAAGGAAGGAAGGAAGGAAGGAAGGAAGGAAGGAAGGAGAGAAGAAGAGAAAGAGAGAGAGAGAGAGAGAGAGAGAGAGAGAGAGAGACTAGGGTCACAATATAACTTTCAATGGCACATCCCCAATAACATAACTTCCTTCCACTAGGCCCCACCTCATAAAGGTTCCTCCACCTCTCAGTAGCACCATAGACCAAGCCTTTCACACATGGACCCTTGAATGACACTTATCCAAACCACATTAAATATTAGGCATTTTCACAAACACAAGAAAAGACCACCTCCCTTGCTCCACTGGAGTTTCTCCTTCATTATCTAAAGTTCCTCTTGTATTCCAATTACTCCCTAGTTTCCAAATGTGAGAGAAAGATAACTCTTTAGCTTCTATATATGAGAGAAAACACGTTCTGTGACTGGCTAATCTCACTTAACATAATGTTCTCTAGCTCCATTCATTTTTCTGCAAATGAAATAATTTTGTTCTTTTTTATTGATAAGTATAATTCCATTGTGTGTATATCTCATAATTTTGTAATCCATTCATCTGTGGATGGACATCTAGGTTGGTTCCATAATTTGGCTATTATGAATTGTGTTGCTATAAACATGGATATGCATGGTCTATGGGAGGGAAAGGGGGAGAGGGAGAATCAATGAAGGAATCACTTCCATTGGCATTATGTACATATGTGAGAATACCAATGTCAATCTCAGTATCATATATGGGGAAGGGGAACAATAGGGAGGGAGTTGGGGAAAACTCACCAAGTGCTGTGTGCATGCATGTCACTATCGCTATGAACTGCATTATGATGTGAGACTATAATGCACCAATAAAAGTTTAAAAATAATTTAAGTGCCAAGAATCACAGAATACACAACAAAATAAATGCAATCTTTATAGTTATAGGGAAAAAAGAAAGGTAATTATTTGAGGTCATGAATCACTTCATATTATAAGTGCATTTCAGATCATCAGGTTGCACACTTTAAATATATAAAATGTTATTTGTCAATTATATCTCAATAAAGCTTAAGAAAAATAAAAATAAAATGTATTATATGTGAGTTATATCTCAATTTTTAAAAGAAGAAAGCAATGAATTGAGACAAATCCTTACCATAGAGTATAGTGTCAATGAATAAATCATGGCTACATGCAGCAACATGGAAGAATTTTCAGAATAATCTTGATAAAAAAAAAACCACAAAGGAATATAGTTGAAAAGTAATTGGATAGAATAGGGGTTTGGTAGGAAAGAGTGGGATATGATGGGAGAGTCTCTTGACCTAGAGATTCATCTTTACCATTCCAGAACATAGCCAAAAATCTTCAGTGTTTTTTAATGTTATAATAAGGAGAGAAATTTAAAGACAATTGAAAGTTTCTGAAGTAATGACAATGTTAGCTTTTTTGTCTTCTGTGGTGGTTATAGTTCTTTACTTCCAACTGTTCTTTCAATTGTACACAGTGCTTATAAATTCACCTATATTGTAATATATATCTAATAAAATTTCATAAAAAAATTAATGACTGGCTGCATGAATGAATGCAACATCTAGTAATAATAACAATTGTGCAACTGCCTGGTTAGGCATATGGGTTTCATTTCCTTTTTTAGATTAAAGCATCAAGAGGAACAGCCATGCCACATACTTTATATACTCTCTCCTAGCTTCTGGCTACAGTTTGAATGCATATTAAAGAGTGACAGGCTGATAAGTGCTTGACAACTGACAGTGTGCATGATGGATGAAAAGACCTACTTCATAGCATTTGCCAACTCCATGATACAAATAATCCTACCATACATGGCATATTCATGATGTATAAAACATATTCAATAAATATTATTTGTATGTGTCAAGCACAGAATATCTCATCTTTAGAAAGTGAAAGTAGCTGGGCATGGTGGCGCATGCTTGTAATCCCAGTACTTGGGAGGCGGAGACTGGAGGATCCGGGTTCGCGGCCAGCCTCAGCTACTTAGTGAGGCCCTCCACAACTTCGTGAGACCCGGTTTCAAAATAAAGGATAAAAAATAGGGCCAGGGGTGTAGCTCGGAGGTAGAACACCCCTGGGTTCAACCCCCGATACCGCAAGAAAAAAAAAGAAAGTGAAAGTAAACAACAACAGTAATATATGCATACCCGTGTTCATAGCAGCACAATTCACAGTAGCCAAATTATGGAACCAACCTAGATGTCCATCAATAGATGAATGGATTACAAAATTATGGGAAATACACACAATGGAATTCTGCTCAGCAATAAAGAAGAACAAAATAACAGCATTTGCAAGAAAATGGAAAGATCTGGAGAACATTATGTTAAGTGAGATTAGCCAATCACAAAAAAAAGAAGGGACATATGTTTTCACTAATATGTGCAACTTAGGGAGTAGTGGGGACACAAAAGGGACTCCAATGACAACGGAGAACCCTCAGTGGTACAAGGGAAGGGGTACAAGGGAAGGGAAGGGGAAGGGGAAGAAAGAAGTGTATCTATGGAATTACTGCCATAAACAATGTGTATATATGAGATTATACCAACATCATTCTCAGTGCTACATGTGAGAGGGAGGCGGGGGGAGGTGGGGGGGAGGGACACCAAGAGCTGTGTGCATGTATGTTAACACCAAACTGATACTTATTGTGATATAAGACTACAATGCACCAATAAAAACATAAAAAAAAGAAAGCTGATTAGTGGTTGCCAGGAGCTGTAGGGAGAGGGAGAGAGGAGAGTGACTACTAATGAATTCTGGGTTTCTTTTGGGGGGTGATAAAGACATTTCAAATGTAGACGGTGGTGACGGTTGTATAGCTTTGTGAATATATAAAAAGAAAAAAAAAAAGAAATCATTCACTTGGAGTTAGTTTTACCTACCGAGTATTATCAGTGATTCTAGGAGTATACTTCCCATGCCAAAATCAACAGATTTGCTGTCAATGTTAACATCTGCATGATGTCACCAAGTAAAAATCAATCATTAATTTTACTCTAAATTGGATACTTTCAACCAACATATAGAAAATCTGAAGAAAACGACCTAATATACACCTAATCTGACTGAGTTTTGAGATGTGTGGATACTGTCACCGGTCATCTGCTCTATTAGTCTTCTCAGGCTGCCATGACAAAATACCATGGGACAGGTGGCTTAAAGAACAGAAATATATTTTCTTAAAGTTTCAGAAGATGGAAGCCCAAGGTCAAGATTCTGGCAAATTCAAGTCTCCTGGCTTGCAGGGTCACTTGTTTGCTGTGACCTTAACTGGCTTTTTCTCTGTGCTTAGGGAGACTTTTGGTTCCTCTTCCCCTTCCTATTAGGAAACCAGTCCCATCAATTATGGTCATAGTTTATGACCTCATTTAAACTTACCTACCTCTCTAAATTTTCTTTGTCCAAGTACAGTCACATTGGGGGTTAGAGAGTCAACATACGAATTTTGAAGGCACAAAATTCAATCCACTACACTTACATAGTAAGTTTTACATAGAAAGATTTCTTCTTTTAAAGATACCTATAAACATATGTGTTGATTTTTTTAAAGTAGAGTGGGTCCTGAGTACTTGAACTACAGACAACATATAAAAGGGTTTTGCCCATGTAAAACCTTTAGCTTTTATAAGTAGTTTTAGGTGTCCCATAGATACTTCCTTACGGAAATCTTATTTTTTTCTCTAAAATTTTCAAGTAAAAGTTCAATTTATAAAAAAAACTAAAGAAGAACTTTTCGTAGGTCTTAAAAAAATTAAAAATGTTTCATCAAAAGATATGAATGAAGCACAGTTATTGTAGCACATTCCTGTAATCCAGTACTTGGCAGGCTGAGGCAGGAGGATACTTAGAAGATCCAACAAACTCAACCAAATGACTCATAGAACTGATCAACAAATTCAGCAAAGTGTCTGGATACAAAATCAATCTTAAAAAATCAGCAGCTTTTCTGTACACCAACCATGAATCCACTGAAAAAGAAATCCAGAAGACGTTTCCACTCACGATATCCCCCCAAACAATAAAATATTTGGGAATAAACCTAACCAAGGAGGTAAAAGACCTCTACAAGGAAAATTATAAAACATTGAAAAAAGAAATTGAAGATCTTAGAAGATGGAAAGATCTCTCATGCTCTTGGGTAGGCAGAATAAATATCATCAAAATGGCCATTCTCCCAAAAGTGATCTACAGATTCAATGCAATACCCATTAAATTACCAAAGTCATTCTTCACTGACATAGAAAAATCTGTCCTTAAATTCATTTGGAACAACAAAAAAACCAGAATAGCCAAAGTAGTTCTCAACAACAAGAATCATGCAGGAGGCATCACAATACCTGACTTCAAACTATACTACAAAGCCATAGTAATAAAAACAGCATGGTACTGGCACACAAGCAGACACATAGACCAATGGAGCAAAATAGAAGACTACAAAACAAATCCACATACCTACTGCCAATTGATTTTTGATAAAGGTGCTAAAAACATCCACGGGAAAAAAGATAGCCTCTTCAACAAATGGTGCTGGCAAAACTCGCTAACCATATGCAGAAAAATAGAAATAAACCTCACCTTGTACAAGAGTCAATTCAAGATGGATCAAAGACCTATAAATCAGACCAGAGATCTTGCAGCTACTCGAAGAGGGCATAGGTCTAACACTTCAACACATAGGCACAGGTAAAGACTTCCTCAACAAGACTCCAAAAACACAGGAAACTAAAATGAGGATCAATACGTGGGATTGCATTAAACTAAAGAGCTTTTGTGCAGCAAAGGAAAAAATCAAGATCCTCAACAGAGAGCTGACAGAATGGGAGAAGATTTTTACCAGCTACTCCTCTGATAGAGGACTAATATCTAGAATATACAGAGAACTTAAAGAAATCACCACTAAAAAAATAAATAACCCAATCAAAAAATGGGCAAGTGAACTAAATAGACACTTCACAGAAGAAGAAATACAAATGGCCCATAAATGTATGAAAAAATGTTCAACATCATTAGCTGTCAGAGAGATGCAAATCAAAACTACCCTGAGATTTCACCTAACCCCAATTAGAATGGCAATCATTAAAAACACAAATAACAACAAATGCTGGTGAGGATGTGGAGAAGTAGGAACTCTATTACACTGTTGGCGGGATTGCAAATTAGTGCAACCACTTTGGAAAACAGTGTGGAGGATCCTCAGAAGAATGAGAATGAACCTATCGTATGACCCAGCAATACCACTTCTAGGCATCTAACCAAAAGATCAGAAACCAAACTACCAGACTAATGCATGTGTGTCTATGTTTATATCTGCACAATTCACAATTGCCAAACTTTGGAACCAGCCAAGGTGTCCATCAACAGATGAATACATTACAAGACTATGGGATATGTACACAACGGAATTTTACACAGCCATAAAGAAGAACAAAATTACATCATTTGCAGGGAAATGGAGAGAACTAGAGAACAGTATGCTATGTGAGATTAGTCAATCACAAAGAATGAAAAGTGGGATATTCTCCCTAATATGTGGAAGCTAGGGATAATGGGACTTAGAAGGGACTCCAGAGAAAGAAGAAGAAAACTGTAGATGAACAAAGAAGATGACCTAACTGAGGGAGTTGGGAGGGAACTGGAGGGAAACACACTATAGCACATGATATATATACACAAACTTATAAAACTCAATCACTATGAAGAGCAGGAAAGGGAGGGCTGAGGGAGGGCATAGGATGGGATTTGAGGGAGGGCTAAATGAGCAATGTGTGCATGTATGATTCTGCTACCCTGACATATATCAAAATGTATAATTACAATGCACCAATAAATGAATATAAAAAAACAAGAAAAAAAAGATATTAATCAAGCCAGTTGTTGTAGCACATGCCTGTAATACAGTACTTGGCAGGCTGAGACAGGAGGATAACAGGTTCATGGCCAGACTCAGCAATTTAATGAGACCCTCAGCAACTTAGTGAGACCCTTATTCAAAATAAAAATATAAAATAGGGCAGGGGTTGTAGATCAAAGGTAGAATGCCCCTGGGTTCAAACTCCAATACCCACCGCTGCCCCCCACACAAAGATATGAATTGTAAAATCCAGGAAGTGGTTAAACTTCAATCTTTCTTGTTATAAGCCTTACAAAATTAATGCTTCAAAATATTAATAATCAAATTAACCTATTATCTCCAAGAAATTGAAAAGCCTTTAAAACTACTAAAGAGATGAGCCCCTTAGCAATAAAATTCTGGACTGCTAAATAAAAATGTAAGGGACAGATAATGACATTCTTCAAATACTAACCATAACTGCAAATATATTAACCAATTAGATAGGAATAGGATGACATGAAGGCCCAAAGCCCTATGGAAATGCCTCGGTTCTATGATCACTTTATTGTCTTTATGGCCCCAAATAATATTGTACTAAGATTTTTGAAAGTGATATTTTGGATCAGTAATTCATATTTCCATATTTTAAAGAAAAAGTGTAGCAGAATAGGTAATCCCAAATTTAATTTTAAAATTAAAGAAAATTCAGCTTTAAATATGGCTTCACCATCTAATTCTGACATCCCACTCCTTCCCAGAAACAAAAAGGCAATCACATTTCCCTGGATGAGAGAAGTACTGTCAAATCAGATCAACTACCTTTAAGGGAGTAGAATCTACAGACAGAGATTAAATAAAAACACAATTCCATTACTCATCACAACTTGAAAAAGTGGCTGAAATCATTTGGTTAGCTTTGTAAGAATACTGGGGCGCCACACTTCATCTGAGCCACCTGATGTTTTAGCATTTCATCTAAACTGGTTTGGTGTCCTGCAGAAAAAAAAACAATCCCACTCAGGTACAGACCAATATACTAGATCTGAAAGCTGGCTTTTATCAATTTAAGCAGGTAAATTGATTCATTCAAGTAAGAAAAGAAAAGCCAATTTGGGGCCCAAGTTACCTGCCCTGGATGATCCAAATAACAGGATAATAGCCACATCTTCATTTCACACAGTATACTATAAACAAAGCTAATGTATAGGATTTCACAGCCCAGAGTGAGAGTGAGGATTGACAATCATCTGAGTAATTTGTAGTGTGGATATTCTATCTGAACAACGGAAACCAAACAAGATTAGATCAGATGGTGTTTGCTCACCTGAAGTACTTCAATTGCTATAGTTATACAGATCTGGGAGACCAGAAATAAGATTAACCCATGCATGTGAAATTGTATGCAGAGAATGCTATCAGTACCCCAGTCAGATCCCCTTTTCCAGACAATGCACCCCTACACACACACCCTCAGCTGTAAGTCTTCGTCACTAAAGGCTTACACCTGCTATCTTTGAAAGAAAATTGTTCTCAGACAAACTGGATCCATTTCCCCAAGAGGCTATGTCTATGTCTCTGCAACGCTGTCCTTAACCACTTTGATAAGTGGCTAACTGATAAGAGGAAACAAAACAGGTTCCCTTACCTCAAGCTGGGCTAACTCTGTTATACAATGTCTGTTCCACCGCTCCTTCTAGGATGAGACGTGAGCCGATTCTTTAGCTCTGTTAGTCAGCTTCCTGTCATTGTAATGAAATGTCTGGCAGAATTCTCTCATAAAGAGAAAAGGTTCATTCATTTAGGCTCACATTTTTTGCGGTACCGGGGATTGAACCCAGGGGCGTTCTATCTCCGTGCTACACCCCCGGCCCTATTTTTTATACTTTATTTTGAAACTGGGTCTCATGAAGTTGTGGAGGGCCTCACTAAGGAGAGAGAGAGAGAAAGAGAGAAAGAGAGAGAGCTGAGGCTGGCTGTGAACCCGGATCCTCCGGTCTCCGCCTCCCAAAGTACTGGGATTACAAGTGTGCGCCACCACGCCCGGCGCCCTGGTTGTTTTTGACAGCACATTGTTGTGGGAGCACATCATGGAGCAAGCCTGCTTACACCATCATCTAGGGAACAAAGAGAAAGAAGAATGGGCTGAGGTACCACAGTTTCTTTCAAGGGCATACCCTTAATGACTAAGGATCTCCCACAAGGTCCTACTTCTTGAAGGTTCCACAACCTCCCAGTAGCACCAGTCTGGGGACTAAGCCTTTAAGACATGGGTCTTCAGGGACATATTACATCCAGACTGTAGCATAAGCTGAGACACAAATTTCTATTAGCTTTTCTGCTCTACCTTATTCTGCTTTTCTGAGTTGTATTTGTCTGAAGGCAATGCCCCAATAAATCATTTGAAGATGATCCTGTATCCTGGGCTCTTCTAGGAAACCTGACATAAAAAAAAATGTGTGTGCTAACAGTCATCCCAGGAAAACAATTTAGTACTGAGATTCTTTAGTCAGATAAATCATCACTTGCATAGTAAAGAGGACTCCTTTACTGCCCACAGATTAAAAAATTGATAGTTTCATGCATGTTTGACCACCAAGGTGACCAATACATTCAATTGTGGTAAACTGGGATACACAGAAAAGCAGGTGTATGGAAAAGCACTACTTGTGGCAACATGTGGGACCTTTGACAAGTTTAGAGGATATAACAACTATCAGAATTGTGGCATTGAGTGGATGTTGCTGAGCACCATTGCAGCCCTTAGAAGAATTATGTAGCTCAAATCTGTTAATCGCTGATTTAAAGCAACATGTGTGATTTAGAGTTCTTGGCAGCACTTGTGATTCTTAACTCCTGCCCGTGGAGTTCAGACACAGCAAAAGACTAGGCACAGAACTTAATGTGCCAAAACATGAGATAATGCAGCATTCACATTGGGAGCAAATTTCTTATGCCAAATAAGAGCCCTGATAGGAAAGAAGTGGGAATCTGAGCCTGAGATGGGGGGTATATGTGATCTGAGCCTGAGATGGGGGGTATACATGGATAATTGCTAATTGCTAATTTGGTATAATTATAGTAAAGAAAAACTGGTTTGAAATGGCAGCTGTAGGGCATGAACCATCAGGATCTATGACTAAAGGCTCAGAACTTTGTGTTTTTAGAGGCAAGTTAAATGAGCAGTCAAGGGAGATATTATTTAATATACACAGTCAAAGAGATCAAAGAATGAAGCTTCAGGTAGCTGAGGTAGGCCACAATATGAAGTTGCAATTGATTCCTCAGTTTCCAACCCACAACTCCTGGACCAAAAGAGAAGTCAGATCTCCATGAGAAAGGATCTTGTAACACTACAGCAAAAGGAGAAATAAATATACTAAGCCTGAGACCATCTAATCAAGTAACCAGGACATTTTCAAATAACTCAGGCTTTTGAAAAAAAATATCCAAGTTGACTATCTAAGTGCTAACATGGACTGACAGGTTTTCTGGATTCCTTGGAAAGACAGGTGAACCCTCATTGAATGGGAAACAAGCCTACAATAATTATACCTTCCATCTTAGTAAAATTTCTGGGAGTCTAGTGGTCCACAGCATGCAAGGAAGGTGAAAGACATTATATTGCACCTTGCAACTCCTACCACTAAAGACCCCTGGGTTTGGAAGCATCCTATTCTGTCTTTGAAACTACCACTCAAACACATTTATTGGATGATATATATGGTTAAAAGTGACATCCAGAGGAAGAAAGATCTCTAAAGCAGGTTCAGACTGCTGTACAAACAGAATTAATTGGGCAACATAACTTTGTGATCTCATAATATTAGAGATATAAGTGAAATATGGGATGCATCTGGCAAGCCTCAGTTGCACTGTCCCAGTGAAGTCATAGTGAAGAAATCTAAAACCTGACTGCCTGATTGGCCTGTAGCCACAATAGGGAATAGCCCCAAAAGATAGCGGTATAGAGGAAAGCTTCCCAGTAGCCCTGGTCTGATGGAGGGCTACTATATACAGAGGGAAGTAGCTGGGGTAAGGGAACAGGGCAAACTTTCCTGGGTGGCCATGTATTTCCCCTTCTCCATACCTCAGCCTATCTCTGACTGACACAGGGTCCATAAGACAGACTAAATCTATGATGGAATTTATGCTTCAGAATGTCCCATGAGGTCTCTTGGAAGCTGGTATTTGAGGTCATTGTTCTAGTATTTTTTCCCTTAATTTGCTTTCCACATTTCCTGTTTTAAAACCAGACAAATAGAAATTCTCTTTTCAGGCCCTGCTTCCAGGGAACCCAATCTAATATATGATTTTGAATCACATTGCTGTTGGGATCTATTAAGTGATTACACTCTTCCCTTACTACTTTTATAAAACTACTATTTATAATAATAAGAGTGCAATAACATTGGATAAGACCTAAAAATCAATATTATAACCAGGCTTAGCTATTTAAATAATCTACTATAAATAATCTAAAATAAAAAGTTGACTATTCAATCTTCTGCAGCATATAGAAAATGCTTCATCATCATATTTTCATTATGATTCTCTTCAGTCCTAAAGTGATTAAAAAATTAAAATAGTGGGACCAGAGAACGGATGGATCAATAAAATCCCAACATATTTTTATGAATATAAAACTTCTCCACACTATAAAAAGTCAAAGCAGCTTGTCTAGTAACTGTTATTCCTGATCAATTTTCTGGGTGGACAGCCTCCTCAGGAAATTAACACAAATTAGGAAAAATGAAAAGAAAATCAAATGGGAAACATCTGTATAACAAAACTAATTACTATGCCAACACAAGTCCAGTTTACTAAAAAATCTTGAATGAATCCAGTCATCTTTTTGACTCTACAATGCATAAAATTTTATAAGGAGGTAGGTGTTCCAACTAGTTCATTATTTATTAAGCATTATATTCATTCGAAGACATAAATGTAAATTAAATCATATATATATAAACTTTTGGATCTGAATTTTCTAAATCTTCAGTGTAAGTAGGATAAAATAAGAAAGACCACTTTTTTAAACGATTTCTAGTGAAAGTAAGCTCCATTGCCTGAATTTGAGTTGGATGAAGGAATAGTTCCACCAAAATGTCAAAGGCCTTCAAATAAATGGATTACAGTAAATAGCCCTTTATTTATTTGTGACTTTTGACAAATAATAAAGACTTTATATTTTCCTATTCCAATAAATATGGATGCTCAAAATCATGAGAGAATAACCAGTTGCTTTATCAAAGATCATTCTAGAAATAATGTCTCTCCTAAACCCTTTGCTCTCTGGCTTCTGTTATCTGTACATTACTCAAACTCTACTCTCAAAATCCCTGACAACTTCCTAATCACCAAATTCCACAATTCCTGAGAGTCTAGAGAGCCAAAATTTTAGAGTAAAATTAAATTGAAATCATTTTTTATATATTCACACTACCAGCAGTGTCTAATGTATACTAAAACTGTCTGGATAAATACATTTCTACAACCACTAATGACTTCTGTTTATGTGGGAATGAAGCATGCAGCCAAAAGATACCTAGAAAGAAGTCCATCATCTTAAAGAGTCATATATTAAAGTATATTGTAGGAGAACACATAGGTTTTTAAATCACTGGAGAATTTTTTCTTTGCTTTCATTTAAAGATCAGGTATGTGACAGTATATGGTATACCCAGGACTCAAGATCAGATCTAAATTCAAAAGTGACTCATCAGGTAAAGTTGAAATGAAGACTAGGGATCCAAAAATACTTAAAAGTTGATTATTCCAAAAAGAGTAATATATAACTTTACATCCAAAGGTAGATAGGAAAGCAGATTAATATTTTGTGGGTGTATGGAATGAAAAATTAAACAGATACCACTTCTATTAATAAGAGTTCCTAGTCCAAGATCTTAAGGATTCAATTAAATCAGTGTCCATCAAGGCAGGTGGCAATGTGCATGTCTGGAAGGGATGGCGAATCAAACTCTCCCTGGCAATTTCCACATGAAATGATTGTCCTCAACTTGTCTTTTCTCACATAATACACTTTTAAATATGCTAAATTTCAATTCCCTGAAAATATCTGAAACATAAAGTCAAATAAATACAAAATTTTAGCCAGGCATGGTGGTGCAAGCTTGTAATCCCAGTACTTGGGAGGCTGAGACCGGGTTCGGAGCCAGTCTCAGCTACTTAGTGAGGCCCTACACAACTTAGTGAGACCCTGTTTCAAAATAAAGAATAAAAAATAGGGTGGGGGGTGTAGCTCAGAGGTAGAAAGCCCCTGGGTTCAATCCCCAGTACCGCAAAAAACAAAAACAAAACCCCAAATTTTGCCTGTAATCTCCACTTCTTCATGCCTTTACTCAATTTCATGTTTTGGAAACAATAGTAAAGGAAATCACACATTTTAGAAACCAAGGAATCATCTGCATTCTTCCCTCATCTCGCCTCCTACAATCACACACACCCATAAAATCACTAAATATGACAACATCTATTATTTCGCAGATATTTGTGGTAAATATAATTCTAAAATGTTCTGCAGGGTCCCCAAACCCTAATATACATATATAATATATATATATTTCTTCCTTTTAAGTATGAGCATGACATGAATATGATAGCAAATAGCCCTTGTGATACATTTTATTATATTATATGGCATGACTGAAAGAAAAGGAGACTATTATAGGTGAGTCTTACCTCATTGAATAAGATCTTAAGAGGCACTGGTGATGTTCCAGAAGAAAAGGATTCCAAACTTGAGAGGAATCCAATGGGAGGGAAATCCTCCACTGCAGTCTTTGGAGATGGAGAAGGCCACATGGCAAGGAACCTGGGTAGCCTCTGAGCCTGACAGCAGTGCCCAGCTGATACATTGGAGAAGACTCTTCAGTCCTGCAACCGTAAGAAGTGAATTCTACCAATAACCTGAAAGAACCCATAAAAGGAACCCATGTTCTGAATGAGAACACAGCCTGTTAATATCTTGATGTCATCTTTGTGAGAACATGAACCAAGAATTCAGGGATGCCTGCCTACTCTTCTAACCTATAAAAACTATGATATGATAAATGTTTTGTTTTGCTTTTTGGTAAAGAGGATTGAACACATGGGCATTCTGCCTCTGAGCTACATCCCTAGCTCTATTCATCCATTCATTCATTTATTTATTTAGAAACAAGGTCTTACTAAGTTGCTGAGGGCCTTGTTATGTTGCTGAGGCTGTCCTCAAACCTGCAATCCTCCTGTCTCAACTTCCCGAGTACTGAGATTACAGGCATGTGCCACCACACTCAGCATAAATGGGTATTGTGTTAAGATAACAATCTGTGCTAATTATTACACAGCAACATAAAGTGAATGCAGTTATTTCTTCTACCTACCTCATCTGCTTTTCTAAGTCAATTATAATTTTCTTTGTCAGAAAATACTCTGTGACCCAACTAGAAGCTGAAAATTCCCCTGGACTGGGCATGTGATCTAGACTGACAGGGTAAGACTATAGCAAATGACTTTTTATATTTTTTTTGAAGAAATACACACACACACACACACACACTATATATATATATATATATATGCGGAAATCTGTTGTTGGCTAGATATTGCTAAAAAGGAAGCTGTAAAAGGGAGAATGACAGAAAAACGTTCCCAGATTCCTGATCATAGTAAATATGCATTCCATCATGGCTCTCCCTTCCTGAATATATGAAATGGTGAACTGATTTTCACTGAGCAAGTCAAATCCAGTCAGTTTTAGTTAGCCAGAAATAAAAGAATCATATGTGGTACCATATTTAAATGACCCAATCTAGAAGAATTTACAGAGTGTAGCTACTTATTTTGAGTTCTAAAAACATATACACGGAAAACAGAGTAGTAAAGTAGTAATGAGGATTAAAATTATCCATAGACTATACAACTTTATACCAAAAGCATAATATCATAAATACTGTTTTTACTGACAACTCAAGAACACAATACAATTAAATTATTGAAAAAGAAATAATTAACTATGATGTGATTGTTGTACAAACTTTGGGGAAAAGTGTGCATGTCATTTTAAAATAAGTAACATTTGACCAAAGGAGCACTTTTAAATGTACTCTAGGCTTTAGTAAATAAGATTAGAAAATAAAATTTAAGGATAAAGGATCTTAATGAAAATATGGCTCAAGAATGAGTTGTTACTATAAAGAATTAAATTCTGACTATAAAACCTACAAATGATTCTAATAAAAAATTAAAGAGGATTCACAAAACATGCTGTAATCTAATTAATGAGTTCCTTATTGAGTTCAGATATGCTAGTGGGTATGTTAAAAATGCCTCCATTCATTCAGTACATGTAATTGTCTGAGATTTAGAGATATTTTAATCCCTATACTGAAATACAGGCTAGACATTTTGGAATCCATGTAAATGAAATCTTGATGAAATAAGGGGTTTATATGGATTCTAATTACTACTTGACACATGATAGGCATTCAATAAATACCTGTTGAAAGTATTTAGTTTCTGTTCAAGTTAACAGATTAGTAGATTGTGATTTTGTATTTGCTTTTTACTTTCCCATGTTAAAATACAAAACAGAAATACAAAAAGGCATACACAGAGAAGTGATTGAAGGGGATTTCTAAAAAGAAAGAAATCAGTGAGAACAAGCAACTAACTACCCAGAATACAGTCTAAAGGGCTGCAAAACGAATTCTTTTCTTCAGTGAATTTAATGAAACATCTGTTGGGAACTAAGAATTCCACCTTGATTTTGACAATCCATAAAAACACTCTCCCCATGATGGTATTCAGTAGATGTTATATAAATGAGCCAAAGGTGGCCTTTGTATATTGGCTCCTAGGTTATTTACATTCACAGCATGATGGGCCGGTTAACTCAAAAGCCTGCCTGTGGGGAATGCAAATTTTTACACAATGAATTGTTTTAAACATAACCCAAATAAGCAGATTTTTAGCCACTTAGAGCCTGCCTACTTTGAATAACCTTCAAAACTGCTCAACATCTAGCAATCATAGATAAAGACTACAAAGTCCCCAGGCCATTGCTTCTATTAGAACCAAGACAGTCTCTACCATGCTGCTGTGTGACATCATCTGGACTTAAAGGTCTCTCTTCAGTCCTCCATTCCTTTCCTTCCTGTAGGCTTCCTTGACTTCCTCCCCTTCCGAGTAGTGACTGCTTTGCCATTGCCTCTGGATAATCGTGTGCTGTGAAGGACTTTCCCTAACAAATGATTGCCAGATAAAGTGTGCATGTGATACTGCCACCTTGTGGTCAAATCTTTGTCCTTGATCAGCCCCCAAATCTCTTAAATCTCTGCAGTGGGGGTGCAGGGATTAAGAAGGTCCAGATAGATAGCTGCCAGTGAGCTCATCTTAAAGTTCATTCTATTTGTTCAGTTCATATGCCTCGCCTCTGTATATGTTTCTTTCATAATTACCATCCAGGGAAAAAGCCATCTGAGAAACAGAAGCAAAGAGAAGCAGAAAGCAATATAACTATGTATTTTTTTATTTTAAATGTAACAATACGCCCGCGTGGTGGCACACGCTTGTAATCCCAGTACTTTGGGAGGCGAAGACCAGAGGATCTGGGTTAGTGGCCAGCCTCAGCTCTCTCTCTCTCTTTCTCTCTCTCTCTCTCTCTCTCTCTCTCTCTCTCTCTCTCTCTCTCCCTACTTAGTGAGGCCCTCCGCAACTTTGTGAGACCCGGTTTCAAAATAAAGTATAAAAAATAGGGCCGGGGGTGTAGCATGGAGGTAGAACGCCCCTGGGTTCAATCCCCAGTACCACACAAAAAAAAGTAACAATCCTTTTTTAATAAGGCCTATGCTGGGGGTAAACATTTGCCTCTACAAATTAGCCAGCCAGAGAAAGGGAAGAGTTGTATGTTTTCTCTCATATGCCGAAGGTAGGGAGAAACTGGAATACCAGAGGAACTTCAGATAATGGAGGAGAAACTGCAGTGGGGCCAGGTAGGGTCTAGGCAAGGAGGGGAAGAATGAGGACTAATGAAGAAATTAATTCCACTGACATTATATACATATGTGAGAATACCAATGTCAATCTCAATACCCTGTATGGGAAGCGTGGGGAGTGGGGAGGGAGCCGGGGGAAAGCCCACCAAGTGCTGTGTGCATGTATGTCACTCTCACTATGAACTATATTATGAGGTGAGACTATAATGCTCCAATAAAAGTATAAAAATAAACAAATAATAAAGGAATATACCTAAAGTTTAAAAAAATTAAAAACTAAATGTGACAAAAAATGATACGTAGAAAATTTGGAACACAACGAAACAATTCAGAATTTAAATTTCATAACCCTTATAAGGTATCACCAATAGGTAAACTATTGCTTCTGAAATTTTGGTTCATGTAGTTTTTTGGGGGGACTTTACACCATTCAGTTGATCCGGTGATGTGCATGTGTCCACAGCCCATTCAGTTAGGATAATTCAATTTTCTGTCCAGAGTGACTGACAATAAACAGAGAGCAGCTAGTCACCATCTAGCAGCTAGTCACCATCTAGCCAATTCAAGCATAAAGTCTCATTAAAAGGAAATAGGACAAAGAAAAGTAGAAAACTAGAAGATGGTGTAGGTGTAGAAAAAAGAGAAAGAGAGAACTAGTGACATCATTTGACCTCCTTAACCTATTTGTGCCTGGAGCCAGTTCTATTAATATAAATTTTCATAAAATGTGATTTAAATTTCCCCTTTTGCTTAGAATAGCTTTAGATGGGTTTGTTACACATTCAATATAAAAAGTCCTAATATAGAAATTACTACTAATAAATGGATTAGAAAAGACAAGGCAGGGAAATACAAAGTATTTAGAATTTCCTATTAGGCTATGTTTGAATGGAACAAAGTAAAACCTTCATTCATATTATAGAACAAGTTTCTTGTTGTGTATATAGGACTCAGTGATATGCTTGCAGATGAAGATATAGCTTGTGGTCCCCTGGAGCTATGTTGAAGATATAGCAAAAGTCTTCATTTGCTAAGTAACAGAAACTCAAACTGACTTAAAAAGTTTTATTTTGGGTTGGGATAAGGAATTGTAACTGTAAAGACACAAAATGGCAAAATAATCATATGCATTCTTTGATTGGGCTCTAGGTGCCAATTACCTGATATATTTTTCCTCTTAGTCCTGTCCTATGTAGATTGAATTTCCTTACTCTGGAATCTCTCTTTGTATAGATAGGCAGGGTGGAGAAGTTCTAACCTTCATATATCACTTTCTCTGTATTCTAAAACTAATTTTTGCCCAAATGGACAAACTAAGTTATATATCCACTGACCATTATAGCTAGGAGTACGAGAAGTACAGATTACCTAAAGAACATTACAGCCTTCCTCTAGAAGTGGAGTGGAGTCAGTTTCTGAGTAATGTGAAAACACAATGAGGAATTAAATTGGCACATTTAGGAAAAGGAGAAAGAGGGAAATGGATGCTAGAGAGGCAAAAAAAAAAAAAACTGAGTACTAGTTAAGATGAAATTCTGGGATCCAAATTACCTCTACTGTAGAGAAACTAAAATTAATGTACCATGTGTCAGATGGACACTTCAGACAACATCTGAAGAATGAAACTAAAAAAAAAAAAAGACAAGCCAACTTCCTAAATTTCTCCAAAGGAAAGAAAAATGTTCAAAGACTCCTTGTGGCCTAGTTTAAAGAATAGGACTTTGCTTAGAAAAGATCACTGAAGAATGAACCCATATATTGACTTTGCTGCTTGCAGAATTACAATGTGAATTAATTTACAGCTTGACCATACCTCTTATATGAATGTCAGAACATTGATTGGAAAAGACTGGACCTTTGTTAATTACTGTGAGGATACTGAAGATTAACTAAAGACATAAAATATGCCAATCCCCCAAATTCCAATAAAACATGCCTAACTGCATCTCTTTTAGAAATCCAGTTATCATCCTTGGCTGAAAAAAGTTGTCCCTAGATAAAAAAGAAAGCTAAAGGTTTCCTTTGAACAGGTTAAATATTGAATGGCAAGTCAAAAGAATATAAATTCAAGGAGATGTTGGGTAGAGTGGGAAATTATGGTAAAATTCATAATGAGAGACAAAAATTTAAAATATTATACACAAAAATAATGAAATGACTTTGCCATTAAGATATATGTAGTAAATCTGAAGACATGGAATATGGAAGATGTTTAAAAAGGTGAGTGAGACATGATTTTAAGGCATCATGAATTCATTAATATATGAAGCCCATGATTTGATGTGCTAATTTGGCACAAGATTCCAAACTGTTTTATGGGCCCATTGCTGAACCATAACTAAAATGACACTGAGAAGTCAAGACCCTTAAACTAAAGTCCATGGACTATATGAGTTTATATAGTTGTGAATAGTCTGGGCAGATGGTGCAGAGCATAGAAGGATATAGCAAGTTTGGCAAGGAGTTAATAAGTAGTAAGAATCTGGGGTAGAATGAGTGTGGATATTTCAAAAGAAGAAAAGAGCAGCAGAAAGTTATATACCACATAAGTATTCCTCAAAAGAAACCCATTGCAGAGAAATGGAGTTTAGATAAGTTGTGCTATGGATATTATATTACCTTTTATCTCAAGTACTCTCAATTTCCTTCATGGTCTCATTAAAAAAATACTTGCCATCATGCCAGGGATAGAGACAATGAAGAGTTTAATGATTTAAATTTATTCTAAACAAGACTGTCCTAGCTACTCCACTGATTATTGAATTTTTTTGGAATACTAACAAACTCTAAGCATATTTATATGGAATAACTACAAAATGGATTATTTTAATCCACCACTACAAGTGGATTATTTTGGATCCTACAAAATGGAAATGACTGATAAAAAGCAATTGATAAGATATAGGCAAAGACTATTTGCATTAGCCCATTTCTATGTCTCTGTAACCAAAATACCTGACAAGAACAACTTAAGGGAAGAAATGTTTATATGGCTCATGGTTTCAGCCCATGGCTGGCCAGCTCCAAGGTAGAAACATCATGGTGACAGGGTGTGGCAGAGGATAGCTGCTCATCTTATGGAAGCCAGGAAACAGAAAGAACCAGAGGAAGGGAACAGGGACCAATATAGTCCTCAAGGCCACACCCCCAGTAACCTACATACTCCAGCCACACCCTACCCACCCACATTACCACCCAGTAAGTCCATTTAAATTATTAATCTATCAATGGATTTATCCACTGATGATATTCAAGCCCTGATCTGATTATTTTATCACTGAATGTCTTTGCACTGTCAATAGATGAGGTTTTCTGGAGGGATATTCTGTATTAAAACCATAACACTACTTGTATTTAGCTGCATGGAAATGACTCTACAGAGTATAAGCATCCTTTTCTCTCATAATAGGGCAATTTCTTGAGCTTTAAGTACCCAAAAGGACACAAAACTGCTTCTGATATCACTGATCACCTCCTTTAAGAAGTTATCTTATTATATATTGCTTAATGATATTGAGGTAAGTTCCTTTTATTCCGATTTTCTACACTGTTTTTTAATATGAATGGGTATTGGATTTTGTCAAGTGATTTTTCTGCATCTAATTGAAATGATTATGTGATTTTTTTGTCCTTAGTTCATTTTATGTGGTAAATAACATTTGTTGATTTGTGTATGTTGAACCAGCCTTGCATCCCTGGAATTAAACCAACTTTGTCATGGTATACAATTTTCTTGATGTGGTTTTGAATGTGTATCACTAATATTTTGTTTAGAATTTTTGCATCTATATTCATCAATGATATTGGTTGAGAATTTTCTTTTCTCGAGTGATCTTTATTTAGTTTTGGTATTAAGGTGATACTGGCCTCATAGAAAGAGTTTGGAAGGATTCCATCTCTTTCAATTTCATGGAATAACTTGTAAAGTATTGGGTTTAGTTCTTCTGTAAAGGTTTTGTAGAATTTAGCTGGGAATATATCTGGACCTTGGCTTTTCCTTGATGGAAGGCTTTTTACTGCTGTTTCTATCTCTTTTCTTGCTATTCATCAGTTTACTTTGCTGTTGATCTTGGTTCAATTTATGTAGGTTGTATGTGTCTAGAAATATGTCAATTTCTTCTATGCTTTCCAGTTTATTGGAGTATAAGTTTTCAACATAGTTTCTGATGATCCTCTGGATTTCCCAACAGTCTGTGGTGATGTCTCCTTTTTCATTTCTGATTTTAATAATTTGGGTTGATTCTCTCTTTCTTTTGGTTAGGTTAGCTAAGGGATTATCAATCTTGTTAATCTTTTCAAAGAACCAGCTTTTTGTTTTATTTATCTTTTATATTGTTTTTGGTCTCTATTTCATTGGTTTCTGTTCTGATTTTAATTCCTCCATATGATTCAGCTATACCACTCCTAGGTATCTTTGAAAAGGGACTGAAATCAGAATACTATAGTAATATATGCATATCCATGTTTATAGCAGCACAATTCACAATAGCCAAATAATGGAACTAACTTAGGTGTCCATCAACAGATGAATAGATTACAAAATTATGTGATATACACATAATGAAATTCTTCTAAGCTATAAAGAAGAACAAAATTATGTCATTTACAGGAAAATGGATGGACCTGGAGAACATTATGTTAAATAAGATTAATCAGTCACAGAAAGATAAGGAGTAATGCCAGAGGGATTTCAGATAATGGAGGAGAAACTCCAGTGGAGCAAGGGAGGTGGTCCAGGGGAAGGGGGGAGAATCAATGAAGAAATCACTTCCATTGACACTATGTACATATGTGAGAATACCAATGTCAATCTCAATACCCTGTATGAGGGAGAGGGAAAATGGGGAGGGAGTTGGGGGAAAGCCTACTAAGTGCTGTATGCATGTATGTCACTATTACTCTGAACTACATTATGATGTGAGACTATAATGAATCAATAAAAGTATTTTTAAAAAGTTATCTTAGCAATTTTGATGTATTTCTAACTATCCTAGAACTCTAGCTATACTCCTAGTGTACAGAAACTGTTAAAACTGTTAGCAAAGTGTTATTCAGCTTTCCATTCCTGGGACAAAATATCTGAGAAAAAGAACTAAGAGAAGGGAGTATGTATTTTGTCTCATGGTTTCAGTCCATGGTTGATTGGCTTCATTGCTTTGAGTCTGAGGTAAGGCAGAACATCATGGAGAAAGGTATGGGAGAGGACAGCTGGCCAGCTCATGGCAGCTGGAAGCAGAGAGTGAAAGGGGTAGGAGTCAAAAAATACCCTTCCAGGGAATTCCCCCAGTGACCTACTTCTTCTAATTAGTCTCTCTCTCTCTAAAATTTTACAGCACCTCCCACTAATGTTATCAAAATATTAATCCATCAACAGATTTATCCAGAGATGAGGTCAGAGCCTTCATGATCCAATCACTTCCCCAAAGCTCCACCTCTGAATAGCTGAATGGTAGACCAAGCTTTCAACACATGAGCCTGTGAGGAACATTCCAGATCCAAACCAAAACAAAACCCCAATCATATTTTCTCCAAGAGAAAAAATATATGATCAAAAATCAATCTTCCAAAATCAGTTTACCCAGATGTACCATCCACATAGTGGTTCCCAGCTATCCCTACATACTTTTCAGTAAAAGATGCTGTCAGTGTTCCATCCATTTCCCTCCAACTTTCCAGTATGCTCTGGCAGAGTTCCAATGGCCAATATGTGCATCTTCAGTATTTTGTTTCCATCATCACCAACATCTATACTCCTAGTCATTTGCTCAGCCTGAAACTATAGACCAGAAGCAGTGGAGAAATTCAGACCATCACTAACATAACAATTCTCCAGACCTCATAAGTGAACACCCTGGATCTTTCCCTCTTCTTGGAAGGTGATATTGAGATATTTATATTGTAGTTTCCCCAGGTGTCCAAACAGAATTAAATGTACTCACCCACGGTTGCCTGATTTTTTGCATGCCTCACTTAGCTAACACCTACTTGTGTTCCCTGCCTTCCCAAATATACTATATGCCTTTGAATTCTTGTCTCAGAATCTGCTCCTGGAAAAACCCAAGATCTTTCCTTCATGGAGGAGATAGAGATTTGTTCTCATTTAAAGAAATCATTTATTTGCATTCAGATTTGTGTCCCTCCCTCTCTGCTAGCGCTATCCATATACTGACTGAATGTCATATATGCATACATACTACCTCTCACAGCATAGCCTCTGATAACACTTTACTGAACAGAAAAAGAAGGAGCACTGTGGACTGATGTTAATCAGATTTGCTAGTTGTATCATGCTCTCCATTAACCAGAGCCAGTGACATTATAGAATAATGGCATCGCTAAAGTACCAGATGGGATACAACACTTACAAGGTAAATGAATATATGCCATGAACAAGAAACCAACACACATTGCTAGTCTTCCATTTATAATTTCATTTTTGTGCCTTACTTTTTCATCTCTAACCTAAGGATAATAATAGCTCTACTTTGCAGGTTTGTTAAGATTAAATGAGGCAATACATATGGAATAAGCTTCTGTAATGGAGCTCTACTATCTCTGGCAAGATTTGGCTGAAATCACAAAGCCAGAGATAATGATTACTTATTACCCCATAATATAAAACAAAATGCCACAGCACTAACATAGAATATGTACTGTGTACATAGCTCACAATATACTTTGAAGTCTATGAGAATAAGCTTAAAGTTTGGAAAGAATAAGATCAAAGTGTTAGGATTTCTTCAGAAAGTTTGTGTATTAAAAATATTAAAAATATTTTTCCTGCCGCTTCGTGGAACACTGTAAATGGGGTGCCTTCAAAATAACTAGTACAATAGATTAATGTATGGGATCTAAGGACTGAGACTTAAATCACGCATGTCTAAAATTGCTGACCTAATCTGAAGAGGCCTGTTGGAGATGCTTCTCCTCAGACAAAGGGCAAGAGTGAGGCAGTCTGGACAGGGTACCACTGTGAACATCAGCAGAGCAAAGGTGGATCTCTCCACAGGTAATGAGGACTTTGCAGAAGGGTATCAGAACTGGGTCATCTTGAAAGACATTTCATCCATGAGTACTACCAATAGGACCAAAGTAACCACAATAGAATGCTTAAATCCATGGCATGAGATACAATTCCATTAGCAGATAGCCAGAAGAGGAAAATGGACTTACTAAGAAACTATAAATGGAAAATCTCAATAATGAGAATATTTTAAAAGCCTGAAATAGGATTAATATTTGGACAGGTGACATACAAATGGGCACCAGTATCATATTGTACCTATCAAGTAAGCATTTTTTGCCTATTTACTCTCCCTTTGATCTTGAAGGAATTCTGTTACTGCTGCTTCCACACATTGTTGTCCCTGACTCTGTCGAACCTGGTTGAAGACGCTCATACCAAAGACATCCCCAAAGCCTTTGTCATCAAGCTTCCAAGATAGAATCAGAACTGGGCTGTGGGAAGAAAACAGCTTAATTACATGAGAAGTTTCTTTGAACTTGTTAGACATATTAAAACCTAAGACCAGAATAAGAGTGGGATCTACGAGGGCTGTTTACAACAGCAAGGAAAAAAAATATTTGAAACACTTATATACAACCTTGTTCTGCAAGTATGGTCCACACAGCAGCAGCAGCAGCACTCAGGGACTCCTTATTAGAGAATCATAGGGACTTTCCTGGTCCTCCTGAATCAGAATATTCATTTAAACAACTTCCCCCAGGTGGCACTCACTTAAAGTACCCTGGTTTATAGAACAGTGATAAAGAATAGGTAGGATATTTTTCCCTTGCAAATATTTGATTCTAGATCTTTCAATAACCTAGTGATGTGGAAAGTATTTAGAACAATTAACTTGACTCTTACAGAACTGAAGAAAAAGTCTTAAGCCATCATCAGGATGAATCAGCAGTCATTTTTTTATTTCTATTGTGATGAGTCACACTGCTTGTAAAGACTAAAAAATTTTAAAAAAACATAATGAGGAGTTAGGTATTGGGTAGGCAGTGAGGGAATGGGACTCCCAGGAGATAAGGGTTAAAAAAAGCAACCCCACCACCACCACCAGAAGGAGGGTGGTTCCATGTTGTTCATTGAACCTGAACACGAACCATTAAGTGTGGAAGAGGGGAGCCAAGATGTCAGGAACCAAAGATCTATGTGTACCAACCTTAGACTAATAGACTATTGCTCCATATATACCAGCAAACACGCATGCAGAACAAACAGCCTCATGACTTTGGGGAATTAACAGCCATAGATGACAGATTAAGTCAAGAAAAAACTATATGAAAAATGGGGACTTGATTCATTGGTTAATGTCTATACAAAGGAACTTTAAACATATATAAAACCCTATGCTCAGCACCAAAATTGGCTACCCACTGAGAACCCCTCCCCTGCATGGGAGCTTTAACCCCACTACTCTCTTTGGTGGATAGGGTGGACTTTGGGGAAAGGCGGTGTGCAGTTGATGGTATGTGGCTGGGGCTACACTCAGGCAGAGCTGGAAGGCCCCACTGGACTCTAAAGTCTGCCAAAGCCCCCTGGGGTGATCTGCCTTTCTGTTTGCTTGCTCCTTTAAAATAAAACTCCTACTTTCACTTTCCTGGTGTCTGTGGATTTCATTCTTCGACTCTGTAAGACCAGAATCTGTTAAGAAACTCAGTATCAGTAAGACATATTTTTCTACTGAAGAATCAACTCTACAAAGAAAGATATCCCATGCAAATGTCATTCAAGGCATGTTATAAATTCTTTCTCTCTCTCCATATATATGTGTATATATATATATATATATATATGTGTATATATAAATGTATGTAATCATATATATTCACACACATATATATGAACATACACATATCTATATATGTGTATATCATATATAAATACATATATATGGATATGGATATATACACACATATGTATATAAAGAATAAGTATATTTATAGCACTATATTGTATATTGTTATTATTATTAATCACTATAAAATTATTTGTACCTAGGTATGTGTCTTCTCTGAAAATCTAGATAAAGTCAGATTATACTATCTTTAATGATTGGTTCAATAATCATATATGTTTTTCTTATTCTCCATGTAGCTAACAAGTGAAAGAGTTTTAAAAGTATAAGAAGTGAACATTTTATATGAAAAAGAGTCTTATAAAGTAGTATAATAGAGAAGATTCTCTTTAGAGGGAAAAAAAGAGTAGCATAATTGAAGGGAAAGGGGGAGGGGGAGCACAAACCACAGGATTGAAAGAAACCGAGATAGGCAGCCCTTGGCGGATCCAGAGCAGTTGGGGGTAGACAAGCCTTGCCTGATTAAGGCAGGCAATTTAGTGGCTTGGGATTTTGAGCTTTGACATTTCAGTGCCAATCATAACCAAGGAGTATGTACCCCAACAGCCGGGATCCTTATAATACCTTCAGGGAACAAACTTTTTTTTTCCCTGCAAGAACTTAATCCCTACTCAACTACTTTCTGGGCCAAAGGTTTCTCTAAGGCTTTAGAGAAAAACTCATACCTAAAAAAAAGGCATTTAACCGTCTTACCCATCCACCCCTTTTCAATTCCCTGTGACCTTTAAAAAGTTGGTTGCACATTCCGTTATTTTATAAGTCACAGTAGGTTCAAATTAATCTTAGGGGTAGGCTATTTTATAACTAGTTAAAGGGACAGCAGAGAATTTTAAAACCCTTGTCACCATTTCTGTCATAGAAAAAATATTATTTTTGGAGCTCACTCTATTCACTCTATTTCTATAAATACATTGAAACATTTATAGAAGTATAATAATTTTTTTTCTGTTTTTAAATGTTAAAATATTAGATAAATATAAATTAATAAAAAATCAATCTACAAAGTAGATTTTGCTGACTACAGTTTTGCCTAAATAAAAACCATCAGACATACTTTGTATGTACAATAAAGTAAATACTAAGGACTTACTGCATCATAAGTAAGGAATGCTTGCTGACTAGAAGGTAAAGTGCACTGCAGTTTCAAATTTCTTCTTTATGCTCCTTTGGATATTTGTCGTAGAGTATCTCAGGGGTCTATGAATTGTTGTTTGCTTGTATTTTTGTAAAGAATACCGAATATCTAGGTAATGTAATACAAAAACTTCTCAACCAAGTACTTTCAACCTTATTTTCTATGAGTGGAGAAGATCCAGTATAACATAAGGTACTGACTCCACCAAAGTCTACCAGTCAGATAAACATATTTCAAGGTAAAAAAATTCATAATGACCCAATAACCAATTTATTTATGTATCCAAGAAATTGTTTATTTCCAAAACCATTTTACCAGTTTAAAATAGGATTAGCTAAAATAACTAGTGGTAGTCTTCAAACAGTTGGCTGCTTGACCCACACTGAGGAAACAAGATATTAAACTATATACCCCAGTCTTTAAAATACCCTCCAACATACCATGCTATTTTCTGCCAATATGTGGGGCTTCCTGATTCACATTTTAGGTAGGCTGAGAGAAGGGGAAGGGGGAACTCTTACTTCATATAACCAGAGTGCATTAAATATTAAATGAGAAGCTTGGCTATCTTAGCTCTTAATCTTCAGGAGATAGACTAACATCACTGGAATCTCTTCAACAAATACAAATAGATCTATCTACCAACAGAATAGATAGCAACAACTGGAAATCAAACTAAACATTTCTTACTAGCTCAGTTTATTTCTTTTGAGAATTTTTAATAACTGCTCAGTCATAAGCAACTAAAAGTGGAATCATATGCAACAAAATTCTTCAAATCAAATAATGTTTGTTATAATGCTATTTACTAAAAATTGCTTATTTTATTTTCCTAATTTGAAATGTTTTAATATACCCTCAAATTATACAAATATAGTAACAACTATATAGGAGTAAATAAAACCTCCAAAGAAATGAAAATTTATTAATTTTTTAGAAATGTAGACTCTGTGTTGGTCAAAGGTAATAATTAAAGAGTATAATGATTTCTGTACACAATAATAAATTGAGAGGGAGACAGAGAGGAAGAGTGGTATCAATTTATTAGAAGGTATTGACTCACATGACTATGGAGCCTGAGAAGTACCACAATCTATCATCTGGAAACCCAGGTGAGACTATGGTAGAGTTAGAAGACCTGAGAGCCAATGGGCTAAGAGTGTAGATTCCAGTCTGAGTGTGAAGGCCTGAGGACCAGGGCAAAAGATTGATGTAGTAGCCAAGGAAGTGAAGCAGAGAAAAAAATTCAACCTTTTTGTTTTATTGAGGCCCTCAACAGATTGGATGATGCCCACCCACATTAAGAAAGGCCGTCTGTTCACTCAGTACCAATTCATATGCTAGTTTCATCCAAACATATCCTCAAAGACACATCCAGAAGTAATGTTTAATCAGATACCTGGGTATCCTGTGGTCCAGTCAAATTGACACATAAAATTAATAATCACAGTTGAGAAATGCATTTGTTTGTTTGTTTGTTGACTTTGTATGCTGCTACCTTGCTAAACCCAGTTATTAGTTCTGATAGTCTTTTGGTGGATTCCTTAGGATTCACATATAATACATCTGCCAATAATGACAGTTCTACTTCTTCGTTTGAAATCTGAATGGCTTTTTATTATTGACTAAATGCCCTGTTTTATGTTCAGATATGAAATGTGTCCCCAAAAGCTCATGTGATGAAAGCATGATCCCCCACATAGCAAGGTTCAGAGGTGGGGCCTGGCTTAAGGACCCTATCTGTCCCAGGCCTCTTCCTTTTTCTCTCTCTTATCTATCTATCTATCATCTATCATCATCTTTCTGAGCTGCCATGAGCTAAGCAGATTTCCTCTTCCATGTCCTTTCACTATGATGTTTTTGCAATGGAGTTGGCTGACCATGGACTGAACCTCTGAAACCATGAGTTCAAAATTCATTTTTCCTCCTCTAAGTTGCTCTTGTCAGATATTTTGGTCACAGTGATGCAAAGTTGACTAACACACCCTGGAACTAACTAGTACCACCAGTACAGAACTAAGTATAGAACTAAATAGATGTAGTGAGAGCAAACATTCTTGTCTTGTTCCTGGTCTTAGGGAAAAAGCATCCAGTCTGTCATCAAGTACGATGTGAGCTATGGCTATTTTGTATTTACCCTTCTTAATATTGAGAAGATTTTCTTCTGTAACTAGTTTTCAGATTGCTTTTATGATAAAGGGTGCTCAATTTTGTCAAATCTTTTTTCTGCGTCTATGGGGATGATCATGTAGTTTTTGTTTTTTAATCTATTGATGTGACATAGTATACTAACTGATTACTGGAAGCATTCCTATGATCAGTTTTACATTGCTGAGGTAAATCTAACATGGTAATGATGTATAAGCCTTTCTATATGTTATTGGATTTGGTTTGCTATTATTTTATTGAAGATTTTTTTGTGTTCATATTCATAAGTATCGGTCTATAGTTTTCTTTTCTTGCACAGTCTTTTTTCTGATTTTGGTATGTCTAGCTTCAAATGGATTAAAAGATCTCTCCTTTTTTTCAAAAATTGTTGTAGATTCCTCTTTAAATATTTGAAATAATGTCCTGAAACATCTGGGTCTGAGCTTTCCTTGTGGGCAATTTTTTTATTACTGATTCAAACTTTGTTATAGGCATATTCATATTTCATTATCTAAAGTCAATTTCATTATTTTGTATCATCTTTCCAGGAATCTATTCCATCTAAGTTATCTAACTCTTCAACATGCATAGTATTTGTAGTATTCCTGTAAGATCAATGGTAACACCCCCTCTTTTATTTTGATTTTAGTACTCTGAGTGTTCTCTCATTTGTTTGTTTTGACCAATTTAGTAAAAAAAAAAAACTTGTTGTTTTTATCATTTAAAAGAAATAACCTTGCTTTAATTTTTTCTCTTAGTAGTCTGTATTTCATGAATTCCATTCTAATAGCTATCATTTTCTTCCTTCTGTTCGACTTAGAATTTGTTTTTTCTTTCTAATGTTAAATTTTAAGGTAGATGTTAACATCGCTTATTTGAGATATTTCCTCCTACATATTTGTATTTACTCTCAGTTTGCCTCTAAGCTTTAATTGTGTAAGTTGATATGTTGCACTGTCATCTTGATTCATACCAAAGTAATGCTTAATTTCTCTTTGATTTGGGCAGTTTTTAGCTATAATTTTTTAAAAATTTTTTTCTGCTACTTTTTCTCTCTCCTCTTTTTCTAGTACTACCATTATATGTATGCAGATTTTCTCACATTTTGGGGGGTTCATTTCTCCTCATTCTTTTTTCCTTCCTTCTTTGGAATGCATGATCTTAATTAGTCTAACTTCAGGTTTGCTTATCGTTTTCTCTCTGCCAGTTCAAAGCTTTCACTAATCCCTACTCATAGATATTTCATTTTAGTTAATGTACTTTTCAAACCTGGAAATTTGGGTTTTCTAAATAATTTCTATATATTTATTGATATTTTGTTTTTTTTTGCGTTATTGGGGATTGAACCCAGGGGCGTTTTACCTCCACACTACACCCCTGGCCCTATTTTTTATACTTTATTTTGAAATTGGGTCTCACAAAGTTGCGGAGGGCCTCACTAAGTAGAGAGAGAGAGAGAGAGAGAGAGAGAGAGAGAGAAAGAGAGAGAGAAAGAGAGAGAGAGAGAGCTGAGGCTGGCCGTGAACCTGGATCCTCCGGTCTCCGCCTCCCAAAGTACTGGGATTACAAGTGTGCGCCACCACGCCCGGCTATTTATTGATATTTTCTATCTGATAAAACACAATCATTACATAGTTCTTTTCTTCTTTAATCATCTTTGAGTTATTTGAGCATATTTATAATGGCTAGTAGTCTTTGCCTACTAAATCCCATATCTGGCTGCTTTCACTGACAATTTCTGTTTCCAGCTTTTTCCAGTGAAGAGTTCATATTTTCCTATTTTTTTTTGGCATGCCTAAAAATTTTGTGATGAAAACTAGGCATTTTAGATAATACATTGTAGCAACTCTAGGTATTCCCATGGGGAAGGGAGATTATTATTTGCTTATGGACTGGCTAGATTAGTTCATTATTACCCTCCTCATATTAAATCTGAGATGATGTTCCTCAGAAAAGTGGAGCTTAGTTACTCAGAAATGACAGTATTTGGGGGAAGCGCTTTCTTTGCCTCTTTCCTTGGTCACACCCAAATGTTAAATTCCACTAATTGCTGAGTGAATGTTCTATCATTGTCAACAATTGCTGGGGCCTAAGTTGCTGTATAGACTATAATGGAATTCTTGCTCCTTTGAAGGAACTGCTCAATAGGTCAATTTTTTATATTTGTTCTCTGCCCAGGAGGGTTCCTCCCCACAGTTTTCCTCCCCATCTGTTTTCTAAAAGCCAGTTAGCACACATTTTAGCCTGCATCTTCACCAAGTGTGCTAATTTTCTTCCAACTGCCCTTGCCAAAACCTTCACTATTTCTGACAGTGTTTATGCGCTTAACCCAAACATTTGATAGATTAGTAGCTCTCTGCTCTGTGTGCATGTATGTCACTATCACTGTGAACTACATTATGATGTGAGACTATTATGCACCAATAAAAGCATTAAAAAATCCTGCTTCTCCTTCCAGGAAAAATTCTCTGAATCATGTCTCTGAAACTGGGGTGGGGATAATGCTACATTTCAGTCTAAGGGGTACTCCTGTTTTAGGAGCTGAGTTCTTGGATGGGATGAAGTAGTCTAAAGACATCTTATCCTGTTTTACTTGGAATCACCACCTTCAAGTGAGAACAAGCATGATTGGGGTTCCAGTATTCTCAGAGACACCACATCCAAAGTAGTCTTTATTCCATAAGTAGCGACTGGTTGTAGGAAGGGAGTTCCCGTTTCTCAACTGCACTTGCCTAGAACTCAGACCCAGCAGTAAGTAGCTGGAGTAGTATGAGAAATGACAATATCTGCTCATCTCAGGGAACATTGTAATCTCATATGCATCAGTCTGGAGTGAGCATTCCACCTAAATAAACAAAGGAGGTTTGGGGAGAAGTGATCTTGTTTTAACCCATTGCCTCTTGCTTTTCTCACCAAATTTTTATAGATTTTTCTAGAACAGATATTTTATTATTTATTATATGCCTTTATAATTATGTCCACAGGCTTTCAACAGTTACATCTGTTTGTTAAATAATTTTCATCTGTTTTAGTAGGTAGCAGATGCACAAAGCTCCTCACACTCTCCTGTTATAAGTTGGTCTGTCCATTCTTTCTTGATATGCACTTTCAGCCTTCAGCAAGCAAATTAGTCAAGATGTTGTATCTTGTTACTATAAGTCTAATTCATGACTCTGTCTTCGTTTATCACGTCCTTATACACAAGGTTTACCCCTTTACCATTTTAGAATATACCTAGATCTCAGCCATCCTCCAGCAAAGCTTCTGTTGCTAACTGACAGAGGCTCCCAAACTTATTTGGCTTACTTTTCCCTTTTCAGTAAAAAAAAAAAAAAAGAAACTCAGCACCCTCCTGGAAATCTACCTTCTATAAGCAAAAATAGAAAGATGCAGTGACAGATTTGTGTTCTTTTCTGTTCCAGTGGCCCCTGGGGAATGATATCAACCACTTTGGGAACCTGGACATGCTGGTTTTGATCCTCGTATCATGAGTATATTCCATTATACACCCATATGATTTTGTTACATAATATTCTGTATCATTTAGTAATTATTTTATATATATAATTATCTGAATTAAGTTATAAGGTATTTCCAAGCAAGACCATGACTTCTGTTTCTTTTGAATTATCATATGAGAAACACATGGAAGTGAATGGCTTTGTCAGTCATCATTGAACTATTATTCTTTACATGACTGAAGTCAGTTGAAGTATTTCATCTCTAGATTGTTAAACACATCATTAACAATGTGAATATAAATAGCTCTCTAATATATATATATATATATATATATATATATATATATGTATGTACTCCCAAACACATATATGTACAGATTCAAAAGAAAGAAACATGAAGTTTTCTGAAAAATGCAAAGTGTCAAGCAGAGATTTGTTGAAAATGAATCAAATAGAGTGATTTAGGTACTTGAACTTTATGGCATGTTCAGGAAATGTGTTACATTCCTGTATACAAACATTAAACATAGACATATAAGCAGATATAAAGATATAGGGAACAGAATTTATTAAAAGACTAATTAAATCATTTTAACATGAGAATGAGAGAGAATTCTCTTTTCCATTACATAATTCACTATGAGATGAATCAGAAAGATAAAAATCATCTGCCTTAAAATGCATGTTTTATTTAAAAAATAGTTCTGTATGATTATAATCAAGATATATATTTTGTGCATACTTATTTTATTTAGCAATTTACTGTTTGTTTTTCATAGTCATGGTGTGATTATATTCTTTCTAACATGATACAGGCCATAACTATAAATGTTACAATTTCTATTTTAAAAATTGTATATAACAAAAATAACCATAAAAGTCAAAAGTGAATTTTTTGATCAAAAATATTTGTCATAAATATTATAATGAAATGTTTTTTCTCAATATGAAAATATTTTAATAATAAGCAAGGAAATTAAACCAACAGAAAATATGTAAAGGACATAATGACAAATCACATAATGTGGTCACAATAATTTTTTTCTATGTTCTTTGCACCCTTCTATACTCAATTGAATTTGATCCTGGCCATGTGTCCCCAGTGTTCAATTTAATGTAAGGAATATGTTGTCACAACTAAGATGTTCCACCTCTGAACAGAAGCTTTATCTGTTATTACGTGTCTTGACAGGGCCCTTCTTACTCTGCTCCTTGATCATAAGAAATGCAAATTCTAGGTAGCAACTATGTCTGTAACCTGAGTTTCAAAATGGGAAAATTTACAAAGCCAAGCCCAGCAAAGCTAAAATATACCCATGTATTTATATAACAAGAGCAAGAAATAAATGTATTATTTTGTCAGAAAACACTAAGTTAAAGGATTTTTTGTTATCACAACAAAAGATAACATATAAAACCAAAGTTTACTTTCTAAGAAAAGCAAATACAAATAGCCAGTTAATACAAGAAAATATACTCATTTTCATTCATGTTTACAAATACTAATTGAAACAATGATATAAGCATTTGTAAAATTAATCAAATTAACTGACATTTATAACTGATACTGGCAGTACTCTAAGAGAAGTAAGCTTTCACCACCACTATTTGTAGGAGTTTAAAGTTGTTCAGTCTCTTCTTTATATGTAAAAATTTAAGAACATATACCAAAGGGACTGGCAATTCAACTTTTGGAAATTTGCCCACATATATATTTCAAACAAGTACATGAAAGTATATGTGAAGTGATATTCGTCACGTGGATCTTTTAATTGAAAGAGGAAGAAAAGAAAGAAGGAAAATTAAAAGAATAGAGGATTGGTTAAGTGTATTAATGGACAACTACCTATGGAAAAAGAGGTAGCCACATAAAAACATAATTGAAAGCAATTGGAATGACATACTATTAATTTAAAAAAAATCAAGCTACACAAAATATCAGAAATAATCCTATTATTTTTAAAGATTCTGATATGTGCAGAGAAGGGATGTGGAAAAAATATCCAAGAAATGCTTCAAAAATTATTATATCTGAGAAATGGTCTTATAAAGCTGTTAGTGTTATAATGAAGCAATTTCTACGTATCACTATTTGATATTTTACATGAATATTTATACTGTATTATGTATTATTCTCATTATTAGGAAACCTAGTTTAAAAGTGAAGTTAAATTAAATTAGAATATGTTTAGAAAGAAGTTTGAGCTGAGTTAATAAATTTGGCGATCACACCAAGATATTCACTCTCCTGGACCCATGGGACTCTGCCGCCACCTGTGGCAGAAAACACAAATTGAAGATGAAGGCAGGTAAAGGTGAAAAACAACAGAGAAAAGGCTTAGAATGTAAAAATAGATAGTAGCTCTTAAGAAAAATCACCTAGAATCATGTGACAACCTAACATCACCTAACTTGATGCTGAATACACAATAAATATATACATTTATTGGTGGATTAAAGTAGCATTAGGAGAAAAAATAGCAAAACAGGCATTGTCTCCAACAACCTATTTCTTTAAGTTTTAAATACAACCTGCTCCTTTTAACACACACAGAAAAAGAAGCAAATTGTAACTCACAACTGAATTCATATTAATGAGTCTCACTTTTTTTCTCGCTCTGAAATCTTGCCTGTGTTATTTATTTAAAATCAAATAAGATAGTCCCAGGATTTTCTGCTCTTTGCTTCTGTGGCTGGGATTTTACATGGGAATGGATTTCAGTATTTCAGGGACCAGTCAGTAAAGAAAAAAAAAACTCTTCAAACAGGTGTTTGCTTATAGGTATATGCAGTCCCCTGCCTTTTTCCTTTTATCCCTCATGGCTCGATTTCCTGGACCCTGCTGAGACAGGTTGGATTAGCTTAGAAAATTTTCAATTCTGTGTGCCCATCGCTGATAGAATCATTGAGTAATGAATAAAGGAAACCATAGGGAGCAGTTTCAGACTTCGGTTTCTGTCATGGGAAAAATTAATCACAAATTGTTAGATACAGATGCATCATTTTTAAAACTATTGTTTAAAAGGGCACCCTCAACTAATTCTAGCCAGAGCAGAATCACTTAAATAATGTATAAAGTGTATTTGTTAGTGCAAACTACATTTTGAACATTTTTTTTCTAGCATTGTTTGAAATTTTCCCAGGAAGCAATGACACAGAAAAATGAGAATCTGGATAAAGGGGATCTGGAAAAATAGGCAAAAATTTCCAGAATACTTAAAAACAGAAACTTAGCAATTAAGTACAGTGACAATTACATAAAATTTGTTTATTATATAATTCATATTATAAATTTATGAGGGAGAATGTGGCACTTAAGATATTTATCCTGTGCTCTATAAGTGATAGCAATGATATTTATACACAGGACCTAGACATATTTGCATGTAACTCCTCTGCTAAGCAGAAGAACAGAGCCAAAATTTAAATCAAACTTCTGCTAGACTTAGAAATGTGCTATTTAGATGTTGACCTTTGCCCTTGGGATTTGAACTTGGGTGCTCTGGGGAAATAGTATGATGAGGATCATACTAGCAGTATAAATAACACTCACATGGAAGCATCAAATGTTTAACTTGAAGGTCACGAAAGTTGTTTTACTTATCTATTGATGTGTAAAAATACACTTTAAAACTTACTACGTGAAAACAGCATACATTTATTATCTCAGAGTTTTTGTGGGACAGAAATCTGGGCACTACTCAGCTGGGTCTTCTATTTCAGAGTTTCTCAAAAGTCACAATCAATATGTTGCTAGGGCTGTGGAGTCAGCTCAAGGCTTCAGTGAAGACAGATCTACTTCTAAACTCACGTAAGTGGTTGTTTGTAGGATTCATTTCTTCGAGGGATATTGAATAGAGGACCTCAGTTTCTTGATGACTATTGGCTTAAATCTGCTGTCAGTACATAAATGCCTGGGTTTCTCCATCATAACAACTTGCTTTATCAAAGCCAGCTAGAGAGTTTGCTAGTAAGACAGAAGCCACCATGTCTGTTTGCTTATTTATTTACTTATTTATTTTGTGGTACTGGGGATTGAACCCACAGGCATTCTACCTCTGAGTTACATCCCCACTCTGTTTTATTTTTTGATTCCCAAACAGGGTCTCACTAGGTTAGTAAGAGTCTCACTACTTGCCGAAGCTGTCCTTGAATGTGTGATCCTCCCTGTCTCCGCCACCCAAGTACTAGGATTACAGGCATGAGCCACCATGCCAGGCTACCATGATTTTTAAGAACCATGTACATGACATCTCACCACCTTTGTTATAATACATTACTAGAGGGAAGTAAATGAATCCAGGTCTCATCCAAAGAGAGGGAAATACAAAATAGTCTGAAAGCCAGGAGGTGAGGCTCATTTGTTGGCCACATTAGAAGTCTGTCTACCATGGAAGGTTTCAAATTGAAAGTGATTTCTTTTTCTTCTCTAAATATCTATAGTACTCTAACAATACATTTTCTGCCTGCTTTTGACAAATTTGCTGAGTAGAAAATCTAATGACAATGCTGATTTCATTTGAAAAAAAAATATGCCAGAAACAATAAAATATGTTTCTAATAATATATAATTTGGCTAGTCTCATTTTCCTGAAGCATGCTTTAAATTTTATTTCTAATCCTTCTGCTGTCACCAGTTGTAATGAAATATCTTTCATCAACAAAATAAAGTTAGCAATGGCAAATGATATCATGGAAGTTATTGCAGGACCCAAATCCTCCTCTCAACCATTTAGCCTTTTAGAGTTTGAGGAAAAGATAAAGCAGACAATTTTTTAAGTTTCCCAATTTACATAGAATTTTACTAATCTCATTTTCCTTCATCCTAACAAGGCTTAACTTCATGCTTAACAAAATAAAAAAGAAGTCAGAAAATAAATGTCCAAGTCTTATCCTTCACCCCACTCTGTGGTCTTTGTTCACTTTAATTATTCACCAATCATAGTAACAATGACTTCTATGAAAAGTGGCTGAAGGTTACTCTTCAGAAATGTCATCTGCGTGGCATTCCTTGGTTTATGTCAATAATGATGAAACAGCCTGTTCTGACTAGTTTAGACTTCATTCATTTTTACAAAATTTTAACTTCTCATGAATCTTGGGAACCTGAGACTGTAAAGCCCATGACATCACTACCTACCAGATGGGGAGGAGAGGAGATTTTATTACCTGCATTATACCTTATCTAAAGAAGACATAATTATGAACAGGGGTGGAAGAAAAATTCTGTAGACATATGGGAATATGTATATTATCCAAAGTAGCTGCAGGTAGGAGTTAAAATCTATAATTAGAAATAAAAAAATCAAAAGCAAATCAGGTAAAACATAAAATCAAATTTGAATGATAGAAATAGGTTCAAATATTGTATATATAAGAACTATATTTTTAAATATGTGTGTTTTTGCTGTGAAAACTAAGATGTATCAGGTTTTAAAAATTCATATGTATTGAATTTCAAATCAAAATAAAAGTCAAGTTGAAAATAATAAAATTATTGAGAAATATATCAGTCAACCACTTAACAATAATGCTAGTTTGGCAACATTCCAGGCAGAATATAAGGTTTATTACATGAAGTAAATGGATACTATATACTTGTTGCAAAGGAAAAAGTTAAGCTATTTCTAGTAATGACAAATTAAATTCTTCCTAATGACAATTAGCAGCAGTATGTTGTAATTCAATTCTCCAGGAATCTCTCACATTTTTGTATTGCTTGCAAATACAGGTACCAATAGCTTTCTCAATATCTTTTTAAAGCTGTTTGTATAGGGAACAGCCTTGAATGACAGACACAGAATTTTTTTCCAGAGCAGAGGTAGGATTGTTTACTGTCCAGTGTAATAATAACTAATATCTCTCTTAAGGAAAAAAAAAACTTGAGTTTATTTGATTGCGACACTAAAAGGCTAAGTGCCTAAACTTTGAAGTTTCTCTGTTCTAATGCAATTTGCTGCTCATGTAGGTACTATCAGAACCTTGGAATAACACCCTTTGGAAATCTGATATCAGGAAACTGATGAAAGAATATAAAGATATGTGGTAGCTGCTATTGTTATAATATACTGAATAATAAACTGTCTGCTGTCTCTAAACCAGGAATCTTACATCTCCTAGTAGTAACCATGGAATTTAAGGAAGTTAACTTGCAAGTTTTCACATTAGGTAAATTTCAAATACTTTCTCAGTTCTTGATAAAACCAACCAAGAATATATAGCAATCATGACCATACATGCACTCAACAATATGGTTTTGAAACATATGCTAAAATATGAAGTAAATATTGAAAAGAAATAGGTAACTCCTGAATCATAATGGAAGATTTAAATATACCTATCTCAGAAACTGATAGATCAAGCCTATTAGTACTTACTTAAGATTAATCCACAAAACTTAAAGAAAACTCAAGCTACTAGATATGTATGTCTATGTATCCATGTATTCAATGATGTCAAAATCCATGTGGATGTTTACAAATATCAGATTGCAAAGAAAATTTAAAGAAATATAATACAATTGAAATTATACAGAATATAATGTCAACTGAATTAATGTTTCAATAAATAAAATCTATAAAAGTGGAATAAAGAATACATAACAATGAAATATTTAAATATTTGCAATCAGTTAATAAGAATTTTTTATTGACAATTCATTTTATAAAATGAAACTGATAATTATAAAAACACTTTTAGTCTTTCTTTTCAAGAGACGTAAAAGCTGATTTGATCCGTATTCAAGAAACTAAATTAACAACATAAAGGTGGGCCAAAAGAGCATAAAAGGAAGGAAAGACACAAAAAGTAATGCATGGTGGTGCATGCCTGTAATCCCAGTACTTGGGAAGTTAAGACAGGAGGATCACAGGTTTGAGGACAGCCTCAGCAATGTAAAGAGACTCTCAGTGACCTAAGAAATCCTGTTTCAAAATAAAATTAAAAAGGGCTGGGGGTGTAGCTCAGAGGTTGAATGCCCCTGGGTTCAATCCCCAGTACCAAAATGAATAAATAAATAGATAAATAAATAAATAAATAAATAAATAAAAACAACCAGAAGAATGAGAGAAACAAAACTAAAAGATGATTATCTTAAAAGTCTAATAGCCGGGTGTGGTGGCGCACGCTTGTAATCCCAGTACTTTGGGAGGCGGAGACCGGAGGATCCGGGTTCGCGGCCAGCCTCAGCTCTTGCTCTCTCTCTCCCTGTCTCTCTCTCTCTCTCTCTCTCTCTCTCGCTCTCTCTCTCTCTCTCTCTCCTTAGGCCCTCCGCAACTTTGTGAGACCCGGTTTCAAAATAAAAAATAGGGCCGGGGGCGTAGCGCGGAGGTAGAATGCCCCTGCGTTCAATCCCCGGTACCGCAAAAAAAAAAAAAAAAAAAAAGTCTAATGAAATAATCTTCTCAAATAAAATCTAGTATAAAAAGAGGGAAATGAATACACCCTGGCTTTTGAAAGATTCATAAATAATGAATACTTTTATATCAACAAATTTAAACTATGGACCAAATGAATAACTCAAAGTTAGCTATTCCTTATTACTTTGCCATTTGTGAGAATATAATTACATCTTTTCTATCAAAGGAATAGCTTGATTTAGGCTCCATTTTTTTAAAAATGCCATTGTGTAACCTTGTGTGTGCTTGTATTTTTGTAAAGATAGCAGTTCCTGGAAATTGTGAGTGCAAACCCCTCCTCTGGCCTCCCGTCCAGCCAATGGCTATGTTCCCATCAGTAGGAGCACAGCACAGAAGCCCCCGCTGAAAATAAAACACCCAGCAGTTTTCCACCATGCTGTTCCTGCACACGTGACTTACTGGTGGCAGGATCCCTTTTTGCAAAAAGTAGAATTCGCTTTGCAGAGCTGCTTTCAAATATGTGTCTTTACTTATGATGCCATAGAAATGTACTTCTGACACATTGTATCTTGGAAGCATGTAATTTGGGTTTTATTTTAATCGTTATAGGGGATCATGGCTGAGTCTGGAGGAATCTTCAATCTTAGAGAAGACTTTGGAGTTGGATTTTAGAGCAGTGTAAGAACACTTAAATCTTTGGAGACTTGGAGAAGGGTTGAATATATCCTGCATTATGAGATGGACATGAGCCTTTCGGAGACAGGGGTGGAATGTTATGCTTTGTGTAAATGTCTTCCAAAGGCCTCTATGTGGAAGGCTGGATCACTAGCCAGAGCATACTGGGAGGTAGTAAAACCTTTAAGAGTGGGGCCTACTGAGACAAAGGTACATCATTGGGAGCATGTCCTTGTAGGAACTATTGGGACCCCAACCCTTCTTGTCTTTCTTTGCTTCCCAGCCTCCACAAGGTGAATAGTTTCCTCCTAAGTGCACTCCTACCATGATGTAGTACCTCACCACTGTCACAAAAGCTACTTGGATAACCTACTATGGAATTAAATCTCCAAAACTGTAAGCCAAAATAAACCTTTTCCCTTATTAAGTTGATTTATCTCAGATATTGGTTGCAGTCATAGACTGACTAACACAGAGCTTTAGAGAAAATGTAGAATCTCAGCTCCTATTCCAAACTTAATGTATCATACAGACCACAGGTGGCTTATACACACATTGAGGTTTGAGAAGCAACGTGTTTTTCAATAATCTAGGAATGGCTAGCCAGGTGTAGTGACACAGACCTGTAATCCCAATACTTAAGAGACTGAGACAGAAGGATCACAAGTTCAAGGCTGGCCTTAGCAATTTAGCAAGATGCTCAGCAATCCAGTGAGACCCTGTTTCAAAAAAATATTGAAATGGCTGAGGGTGTGGCTCAGAGGTAGAATACCCCTGGGTTCAAGCCCCAGGACCAAAACAAAAAGAAAGAAAAGTAAAGAAACAAAAGAAGCTAAGCTGGCCAATACACTATCAATAATAAAGATTGGTAGGGAAATGGAGCTTCCACTTCCAAATATCAAGACTTACTCTTCCTAGACGAGCATTTAAACAAAGTGACCTTGATACATGAATAGATAAACAATAAACCAAAATAAGCAATAGAAATAGAGCCTACTTTATACAGCATTCTGTCATGGCATCAAGGTAAATATGACACATTACAAAACAATGGTGATTGGATCATCTCTTCAATAAATGTCTTTGGGACAATGTATTTTCACTATGTATGTGTACATGTGTGTGTGTGTTCACATGTGTATGTACCCTATGGGTCAAACACCCCACATGTGAAAAGCAAAATTTTACAAAGTAATTAAGCCAGGCATGGTGGTACATGCCTGTAATCCCAGTATTTGGGAGGCTGAAACAGGAGGATTGCAGGTTCAAGACCAGCCTCAGCAACTGAGAGAGACTCTCAGAAATGTAGTGAGACCCTGTTTCAAAATAAAAAATAAATGAGGCTGAGGGTGGTACAGCTTGGAGATAGGAGGCCCCTGGATTCAATCCCCAGTACCAAAGAAAAAAGATAATTATTGATGAATATCCTTATGAGCTTGGTAGAAGGAACGATTTACTATGTATCTTAGTCAGCTTAGGCTGCCATAACAAAATTCCATAGCCTGGGGGACTTAAATAAGATAAATTTACTTTCTAAAACTTCTGAGAATAAAAGTCCAAGATTGAAATTCCTGTTGGTTTGGTCTCTGGTGCAGAAGGTCTTTTGGGTTTATAGACAGCTGCTTTTGACTCATATAGCCTTTCCTTTCAGCACCTGAGGAAAGAGAAAAAGACAGACAAAGAGATTTTCCTCTTCTTATAAAGCCAACAAACCTATCATATTATGACTCAACCTGTTATGGACTGAATATTTGTGTCTTTCCCTGCTGTGGTTTGATGGATCAACTGAAAGTTCTTATGTTGAAAACTTAATCTCCAGATATGTTGATGCAAGTTAGATATGGGACCTTTGAAAGATAATTAGTGCTACTTGCGGTCATGAGGGTGGGGCCCCTATGATGGGATTAGTAGCTTTATAAGAAGAGGTAGAGGAACCCAAGCTAGAAGGCTTGCTCTGTATTGCCATGTCTTCACTGTTTTATGATGCAGCTAGGAAGTTCTCATTAGATTCTGGTGTCATGCTTTTGGATTTTCCAGCCTCCAGAATTATGACCCAAATTAATCTCTAGTCTATAAATTACCTGCTTTCGGTCATTTTGTTATAGCTACAGAAAATGTACTATGGTGCCCCAAATTTCATATGTTGAAGCTCTAATCCTCAACGTGACTGTTACTTGGATATAGAGCCTTTATGGAAGTTATTCTGTTTAAATGAGGCCGGAAGGTTGAAGCTCTGATCTGACAGGATTGGTATCCTCTGAGAAGTTCAGAGGGCTTGTTCTTTCTCTACACATATTCAAGAACATGTTCAAGAAGAGTTCATGTTGAGGCAGGATAGAAGAAATAAAATATTAGGTAGAAAGGAGACAAATTGGGAAGGAAAGGGAAAATATAGTTTTAAAATCTAGAAACTTCATAATCCTTAGTGTCACCTTACAGAGCTTGCTCTTTGTAAGACAAAGCCCTAAATAGGCCACACTTTTAATTATAATAGCAGACCTGGCCTGTCCTTTTCTTAGGAAAAGTTTTCAATAGGCTTGGCCTATACACTTTTAATAATAGCCCATCTGGCCTGTCCTTTGCTTGGGTCCTAAAAAGGCCTGATCTATACTTTTTAATCATAATGGCCTCGCTTCACACCTGAAATGCCTGAGATGCTTAAGAAGGAAGTCTTACGTTTGTCAAGCCCTGCACCCCATATTTACGCCTCAATTTCCTAGGAGAAAAAAATCTCAAAGGAATTCTCACCTTTTTTCAAACTCACCCACTAATGAAATGGTGAGAACCTCATAATTCAAAGGAGACCAGCCATCCCATGTTACCCCATTCCTGCCATGTGCCCCTAGCCACACCCTCTCTAGGTCCCCTATAAAAAAGGATTGCAAGGACCCCAAGGGCCTCTCATGCTCTCGAAGTGGCCCGCGTTCTCCCTTGAACGTGTATCCCCACTTTCCCTTAATAAACCTCTGTCTTTTTCTCTGACCAGTGTGTGCTGAAATTCTTTTTGCCACAGAAGCCAAGGATCCGGAGGTGAGTTTCCATCCTCAAACCTGGGAGCTCCTCAGGACTCCTCAGGAATTCCCATGGAATTATCATGTTTTCCCATGACAATGTTAGCACAAAGATGGAAGCCACAGGCAAGCCCAGGCCAGAGTCATCAAAATGGAACCAACCTTGCTGGCACTCTGATCTCAGATTTCTCATCCTTCTGAATTCTGATAAATTTTTGCTCTTTAAGATGTCTAATCTGTTATTCCATTATGGCAACCTGAGCTGATTAATACATTATTATTACAACGTCCTTTAACCTTAATTACCAAGGCCCTCTCTCCAAATAGAATCACATAAGAAGTTAGAACCAAAGTCAAAGCAAAAATTGGAAGATTAATGACCATGATTGCATTAGATAAAAATCCTCCACATAATAAAAAGATTGAAAAATATAAATAAAATTAGAGTATAACCATAGATGTAGAGGGGATGTTTCCAACATTTATAATAAATAAGTAGTACTGAGAAAATCTAAGTAACTGCTACACATCAATAATAAAAGACAAATAGCTCAAAAGGAAATATGTGCAAAGGATAGAAACAGGAATTAGCAAACCAGAAAACACAATGGCCAATAAACATATGAAAAGCCTCTCAACCATTTTGCATTTCTGTAGGGAAATGCAAATTTTGAAAAAATGAGATCCTTTTCATTTGCAGGTGATTAGCAAACTAAAAATGAATCTGGCAATATCAAGTATTTGCAGGATGTTGGGGAAGGGGGGAGAAAAACTCCCATACACCTTTTGTTGAATGGTGAATTGATAAAACCATGTTGGATGGAAGTTTCAGTGTTTCTAGGATAATTGAACACATGTGTAGTCTGTGATGTAGCCATTACACTTTTATTATATAGCCTACTGAAATTCCCTCCCCTATAAAAGAGAAGACATGCACAGCTATATGCCCTGAAACATTTTTTCTAAGAGTAAAAGATTGGAACGAATTCAAATATCTCCATTGATAGGAAAAAATATGTATAAATTGTAGTCTATTTATACAATGGAATATCACAGAGCATTTAAAAGGAATGAACTAGATCCCATTTAAACTGACATGGATAGACTTGAACACAGACGGCTGAATGAAAAGCAACAACAACAAAAAACAAAACAAAAACACACGTTGCACAATGTTGTTCTAAATAAGACAAATTTTGTGTAACTTCCATAATGGCAGAAAGACATAAAGATCATGACAGCTAAGTGTGAATCACCTACTACTCCATCCCTGCTTCCAGGAACAATCTTCAAGTTTTATATTTTCTTTATACGTGAGAAATGTTTTCTGGGGCAGTACAGTAGGAATGGTGGAAGTGACAGTAATATCTCTACTAGTTTCAGATGATTTTTTTCTTGACTGCCTGGAATTTAACAAATGCATAATTGGGGAGTCCGTTAGTCTAACTACTGGCTGTAGGAGTAATGGAATTCAGAGAGTAAAGGTCAATGGTGTATGCTAACTTCTCTCCCTCCAGTTGAATGCTTATAATCATACTCAAGACATACTTTGATAGTTATTACTTTCCATAAATACCATCCCTATCTAGGTTTATAATGGTCTGATCCTTCCAAAGGCACCATCTCATATATTACGCTTGACCCTCATGATTTTATGAGATATTCCCTGAATACAAAATACTTTCAGAGAGGCATTCATTCTTCAAAGCCCTAAAAAAACCATTGAAATGGAGGCGAGGACTGCTTGGTTTGTTGTGGGCCAGGTGGGTGGGCAAGAGGGAGAATCCCATGGGGGCCAGGTAAATAGACCAGATCTGTGCTGAGCAGCTGCAGCAGCTAGGGAAGTGGCTAAGCAACAGCTTCCTCAACCTGCTGCTTTGGCTTCCTGCCAGCTCCAGGAGCTAGAACAACTTGCTAGCAGTAGGAATCGCCTAGCTTGCAGGAGGGGCAATTTACATGTTAAAGGGTCTACTCTCCTCCTCCTCACAACCTGTAAAAGTGTGAACAGGAGTGGATCTGAAGGAGGAGAGTGAGACATAGATGTTTACTTCCACAGGCCTGCTCCAGTCCATATTATCCCAAATTACTATTGTGATGCAAAAGTTTTATCATAGTCACCTATAACTAAAACACCTCCGAAAGTTCCCAATTTAAGCCCAGGATTCTGCATACCACCTGGTAGCATAACTCATTTTTAGCCTGCCGCTATGTTCCTAAATCTGTTTATCAACCCTGATTCCTCTTACAGCACTGATAAGAACACATTATGCAGATGTCTTGAATTAGTTTAAGTTCTAATTGACAGAACACTTGAACTTGACTGAGAAGATAAACACTAAATAAACTGTATTTATACCTTTGTTTATCTGCTGCTGGCATTTGTGTCAATGTTTAGAAGAAAAAACCTCAACCGTTGAATAGCTTTTTGTGCAAATCACGGAGGCCAGTTATTCACTTAAGCCCAAAACATTAATTTGAAAAGTTTTGTGCCCCACAAAACAAACTTTCATACTAAACCAACTATACTTATTTTTCCATATAATTAAGTATAAAGTGTTAGTAACAGCGTTTTTAAAAATACATTAAATGTTCAGTAGGCAAAAGACTCAAACTTTATGCTTTACTTCTATAATAACGAATACTTTTGTATCGCTTTGTTGTTACACACATTTCTTAACTATAATTTTAGACTCTTCTATGAAATCTTGCTACAAATGTTTTATTGAATACATTTTAGGAAATTTGATGATGGAATTATGGCCTAATAAATATTTTTTCTGGATTCTGATGATTATTTTGCAAAATGAAACACTGCCTTATAATGATGTCACTGAGAGGAAGTATTAATACTCTTTGTTTGCCTATAACCTGAAGAAATTTGCCAAACTCTCAAAGGTACTTTTGTTTTGTAATTCACTTTCTATTTTATTTATCAGCCAAATAGTTTTACTTAACATAATTTCTGTATTAGCATTTATCAAGTATAACAATGTTTTATTTTTGCTTCAAGTAATTATACATCATCTACCTTGATTTTCTAAAATAATAAATAAATAGATAAATTAAAAGTAAATAACATTGCCCTAGTACCATAATATTCCTCTGTTCTTTGTTCTCTGCTTTAATAATTTTGTGCTAAATTGAACGAAATCAAAAGCAACATCTTTTTTTATATTGCGACACTTAAATAGAAAAATTTTTGAGGAATATATTGTCTCCAAATATAAACTTTAAATTCTTTACTTTTATGCTGCTGATGAGCAGTATACAGAGAACTTAAAATGTTATACCCCACTGCTGTTAGGCTGGTTTGCGGCTGCTGTTTTGAACAAATTATTATTAGAGATACATTTGCATATTTGCAGTCTTATGTCAGAATTTTTTGTTTTCATATGTTTATACTGACCATTGTTAATAGTTTTTAAAAGCCTACTCTAAGTCAGTGTGGTGGTGCAAGCTTGTAATCCCAGTACTTGGAAGGCTGAGACAGGAGGATCGCAGGTGCTCAGCCAGCCTCAGCTACTTAGTGAGGCCATCTGCAACTTAGTGAGACCCTGTTTCAAAATAAAGATTAAAAAATAGGGCTGGTGGTGTAGCTCAGAGGTAGAATGCCCCTGGGTTCAATCCCCGGTACCAACCACCAAAAAAAAAAAAAAAAGCCTACTCTATGTTTAGCCCAATTATTAGAATTCTTATTAATAATATTGTAGTCTAATAGTAGAATAGTAGAATATCTAATAGTAGAATTAATAATATTGTAGTCTAATAGTAGAATAGTAGAATACATACATAAGAAAGACATTTTTCATAGAATTAAGTGACATACAGTTCAAAATAGGAATGGCCCAATGGATCCAGTTTATGATTTCAGACTGAAATCCTCTTTTGCAAACTATTCAAAATCCATTTTTATGAGTTCATTGAGAAAGACCGTCACAATGATAGAATCAGAATAAGGTTCAAGGTGGTAAAATATAAGCTAAGCATTTTCCATTCCTGACATAAGATATTAGGAACCAAAGTATAATAGATAAAATCAACAATAATTACAAAGAATAGGGGCAGGGGAAGTCTTCAAAGAAAAATTATTACCAGAGAGATCTAAAATATTTGTAGTACAGATGAAAAGAAAATAACTGGGGATTGGAAGGGGGGGTAAAGCTTCAGGGACTAGAATAAACATAGTTGATAAAAAGAGATAGATATATGGGCTAGAGATCTGGTTAAAGTAGATTTACAAGCAAGGCATAGTGGCACAAGTCTATAATCCCAGTACTTGGGAGGCTGAGACAGGAGGATCATAGGTTTGAGGCCAGTCTCAGCAATTTAGTGAAACCCTGTTTTACAATAAAAAAATAAAAAGGAAATAAAAAGGGCTGAGGTGTAGCTCTGAGGTAGAATGCCCCTGAGTTCAATACCCAGTTTAAAAATAAAAAGTAGATTTGTATTAGGAAGAACCAGGAAGACAAATCTGCAAATTTTAGATAGGAATTTTTAGAAAACATTAAAATCCAGAATTTGGCATTTATATCTATCATACCTAAAGGGATTAGTACATGATTGAAAAATAATTAGGAAGAAATACTGTTATAGGTCATTTGAAGGGGAAACAAAGATGAAGAATGGGGATCACGTGGAAACTATATAGCCTTTAAAGTAGTAGCTAATTAGGACTAGAATTAGGGTTATGGCACTGACAACTGAAGATAATTAATACATTGCTGCTCTTCCCTGTCTTATATCTGGGAAACTAAATTTAATGGTTTAAAAATGCCTAATTTGATATGAGGTAGAAAATATGAATTTTATATTTGGAACAAACAATGTTGATTATATTTTGGCTATTGTTAGCTAGGTAACAAATGAACTCAAATATCATATGGACCGTATACTATGAAATGTTTTTTTATACTCAAATAACTATGTGGTGGCTGGGGGAGTGGGTAACATTCTTGTACAAATTATGCAGGGAAAAGGGTTGTAGTTTTCTTTTAGTTCAATGTTTTTCCTAAAGCCTTGGAATTCTCCAAATTTATCAGCAGAATGGTAAAGGACACATGAAAAAGACAAACTTGCTTCTTAAACTTCAGCTTAGACATGGTATAAATCATTCCAATCATACTGAAATGAGCCCTGGATGCAGAGAATGGGAAGCATGAACTCCAGTGGGATGGCTGCTTTTCAGCACCAGCTCTCTACCTGGAAGGGGAGTCTGCGTTTTGGTGGCGAGCAAGCCATCAATACTTCAAAGCAATCTATCCTACGTTCACATTTTCTCTATAATAGTGTCTAGATTCAGAGAGAATAGCCAAGTATCTCAATTTACAATCCAGACTGCATAACTATAATTACTGATGTACTCATTCATTCATTGACTATTTACATTACTTTTATCTTGGATGATGCATTGTAATAGATAGTATGGATAGCTTGTTAAAATAGTACAAAAATCACAGCTGGGAATGGTGGTGCAAACATTAAACCCAATACTTGGGAGGCTGAAAAGGGAGGATCACCGGTTTGAGGCCAGCCTCAGCAACTTAACCAGGCCCTGTTTGAAAATAAACAATAAAATAGGTCTGAGGGTAGAGCTCAGAGGTAGGTAAAATGCCCCTGGGTTCAATTCCCAGTACCAAAATAAATAAATAAATAAAATCACATTTGAACTGAATGGCCACTCTGCTTTCCCATATTAAGTTGGGCATATTGAAATCATTTCAATGAACTTGTAGAAAAACTACAACTCCTCCATTTTTAAATTATTAGAGTTGGAGTCAGCAAGGATTGAACACATTAATAAATAACTCTGATACTGACCAACTCTATGGCTTGAAGTACTTTTAAGATATTTATTCCTTGCTTTCCTCATTTTGAGAGATAAAGTAATGTAACTCCTTCATTAATTCATGCATTCTACAAGAATTTACTGAACACCTACCATGAGTACCTGTGGTATGCTAAGTTCTGAGGATATATGAGTAATAATTCAGGCTAAGTCCTTAGGTTCTTAGCACTTAAATTATCATACTTAAATTATAGATACTATATTAGATGTAAAGTGATATAGAAAAAAATAAAGCATAGCAAGAGGAATAAGGAGTGCTATTAAGGTTGCTATTTTAAATAGGTGGCCATGAAATACTACACTGCCAAGCTGACATGTAAGCACAAATCAGAAGGAAATAAGAGACCAATCCTTGCATTCATTGGGCAGAATATTGTTCCAGACAGAGAGTTCTGAACATGCAAATATTAAGGGACAGAAATGTTCTTTGTTGTATTTGAGCAATTCAAAGGAAGATTTTTGTTGTTGTTGATTCTGAGGCTGAGGATATGAAATGAGTAAGTACAGAACAAGATGGTCTTATTATTCCCCTCAACTTGACTGGATTTTAGACAGGCCTCTCTTCCTGACTCTACCTCTGCTCCTTTTAAATGTATGCAAATCTTTTCCCAGCCTCTTGACAGTTTTACAGCCCAGTAAATATCTTTCTCAAGGACCAGGGAGGCATGTATTTGAAATGAAAATATCCAAAGAGATAGTACCCCTAATCCTTCAGTTTTTGTGGGAGAGTAGGCATAGGTTTGAGGCGAGCCTTAGCAATTTAGACTCTGTTTCAAAATTTGAAAAATAAATAAAAAGGGATTGGGGTGTAGCTCAGAGGTAAAGTGGCCCTGGTTTCAAATTCAATTCTCAGGAACACACACACACACACACACACACACACACACACACAAAGGGGAGAGAGAAAGAGAGATAGAGATAGAGATAGAGATAGAGATAGAGATAGAGATAGAGAGAGAGAGAGAGAGAGAATATTTTGGTACTGGGAATTGAATCCAGGGGCATTCTACCACTGAGCTACACCCCCAGCCCTTTTTATTTATTGTTTTGAAACAGGGTCTCACTAGGTTGCTG